>PNEQ01020939.1:15519-44650 GCA_003012365.1 Medauroidea extradentata
TTTTGTCGCGAAAAGATTTTTGCCCCACTTTGTTTCAGTGACTCACGTGCACATCGGCAGTTCTGTTTCAAGGTTATTGGCAGCGTGTCTTTGTTCAGACACGTTTCTCATTTTACTGCACCAATCAGAATAAGATTATTGTGAGTCTGTACGTCTATAATTTGCCAAGGCCAGTGAGAGTAAAATCATCCAACCACAGGCGATGTAGCAGAGCTGCAGGTGTGCACATGACGCATCAAAACCAAATGTTGCAAAAATCTTTTCGCCATAAAATCGCGGCTCTACCTATAGTATTCATTTTCCTATGGGGTTTCAGTGGTGACCTTATCATTTTATTTGTGAGAAGTATTAAAGTCCAATGCGTGTTAAGAAGTTATTTAGAAAATGAATACTAGCAACTTGCTGTACCGTATTTCAAGCGCTGGCCGTGTGTTTGTAGAGTGAGACACGGCGTCAAGGGCGATGTTGACCGGCTCATCTGGTGCGGTATCGCCTCTACCGCAACACACGGAAACGGCGTGCAGTGATATCGTAGAACACTCGCCTGACTGACACTTTCAGTGGTAACCCGTCTTTTTAATTGGTGGAAAGTTTTAAGCAAAGTGCATTGCGAGTTTCTGGAGTGAAAAGGGCTGTTTTTTAATAGCCATTTTGTGGGGCTCTGATATGATTTTTCTAACTGACGCGATGCTTTGAAACTACTTTTCGTTCTTGGTTTGAAGTATTGACACAATGGGCACAAGTGGGTTAGTTTTGTAAAAAAAAAAAAAAACGTATTTAAGAACACGCTGCAACGCATTTTAATCTTGTGGCAGGCAGCGCCCTTAACACTTCCACACATTGATGACCTAAATTTACGAATACTTCTACAGTATTTTTATCCGGTGGCATTATAATACACCTGGAACCACGGGGGTCGCAGCTAGGTTTACATTGCCAACTTAACACAGACAGTTTACGGGGATGTTCCCGGGCGCGGTTGCCATTGCCAACTTAACACAGGCAGTTCACGGGGGTGTTCCCGGGGAGAGGAAACCGTCTGGTCGAAACGTCTAGACTACTTTTGTTCGATGCCGCACCGCGCAGGGGGTTGGAAGAGAGTGCGGTGCGTGAGAATGCAGGAAGGGGAATGGGGTTGAAAAAGGGACCCTGACCTGCAGAATAGGATCCATTAAGCCGCCCGCCCGCCAGGGTTGGCATTCGCTTTTTTTTTTCCCCATCGGTGTAAAAAATATCTGTTGTGGGGGTAATGTTCCAGACAGGCGTAGGGTGCCGAAGGGGAATGCCTACGACAAAGGATAAAAATATATATTCTGACGGGAGTTGTACAATCTGGTGGGGGAGAGGATGAAGATGATGGCTGCAAGGTGGTGAGGGGGTGCAGTTTCCCAGAACTGGGGTAGTCGATTGTAGGGCGGAACTGATGGCACATTTTTTTTAGCGGGTTGGTTAAATTTTTGTGCGTGTTAGGTGGGGGTAAGAAATAGGGGTGTACAAAAGTTGATGTAAAAAATCGACAACCGAGTAGGGATTGCAGCTGTTGGAGTTATTATTATTATTATTATTATTATTATTATTATTATTATTATTATTATTTTACATTTCATGTTTTCCAATTTTGTTTGGCCTTGACTGAAAACACGCGGTGGATAAAAAAATCGTAACATATGTTTTGTTGTTTTGGGCAGTGGCATTTAATGCACTTGCCAGCGGCACCCCAAATGTTTTATTGCTTCTGTAGCATGAAACTGAAAGCTTACGGCGTTATGAAGTGTATGATGTTAGATGAATGTATGTATGTGTGTATGTATGTAACTATGTGAGCATATACAGTATGTACAGAAACGGCTGCATAATCGCACCACACCAATCCTGGGTCATACTGATGCCTTAAATGTTTGAGGCAAAGTTTCCGATGAAATGTTTAACCCCCGACGCAAAAAGAAGAGTGTTATAAGTAAGTTTGACGTGTCTGTCCGTGTATCTGTGTATCTGTATGAGGCATCGTAACTCCGAAAAGAATGGATCGATTTTTTTACAAGGTTACTTCACCGAAAGTGATCTTAGCTGTGATTCAAGGAATGATGCCCAGCCGTTTAAAGATAAGTTTTTTTTTATCGATTTGAAATTTAGTATCCTGTGTCAGTTTTTTTATTTTTTTTTATTTTTAGTTTGAGTCTAAATTATATTATATGAAATACGCTCAAGAATAATACATTTTGGTTTAAAGTCAACCGTATAAAGTTCGCATTTGTCCAAAAAAATCAACTTACCGAGCCAACGCGTTTAAGTAAACCTGCTGCCTCTTACAGACTGGTGAACTAGCGTCCTGATTGCGCGAGTCAGGAACATAATATAACATTTATTTATTTATTTGCCAAGCGCTGAACTAGCGTGCAAGGTTCCCACCGAACCATTTATACTATGGGGCAGTAAGCGGTGACCATATAATTTTATTGGTGGAAAATCTGAAGAAAAGTCCAGTGCACATCGCAATCTGAGTTTAACGTACAACCGGTTATTACAATTTAAAGTATGACAGTCTGAAAATGCTGTTTTTAGCCATGATGGAGGGTTTAGAAACAGTTCTTTTAATGCGCATAGTTTCTTAACACTGAGGTCTCGACCTTGTCTGAAGTTTGTTTTCTTTTCGTACGTTGGCACAATGGCCACATATGGAGTATTTTCGTAGGGAAAACCTGTGTACGAACACACTGCAACGCATTTAAAGCGTGAGTCAGGTGACTGCCTTAATAAACTTACACTTTATGCACGACAGTGTTACAGGCTGCCTACCTCCCAGACATACACATATTCACTTCGAAATGATTATGTCATTCCTGTGGAAACGGTCGGGATTAGAACTTACAAGGAAGAATTATTTAATTAATTTTTTGCATGTTGGTTACTTATATGTCATGTCAAATCGCTTTAGCGAAGGTTCACAATATTCTTCGCGATAAGGGGTAACCAACCCATATGTTTATGTATGAAGCGATCTACTTTCTGCAACGTCGTTTTCTCTTGTTACTCGTCTGTACGTCACTTATCTGAATACTAAATTATGTTCCTAGTTAGATTTGCTTGCCTTCTTTATCGTTCTGTCACACGTTTCAAACCTTCACCTTTGAGGTTATCTAACAGCCTCATGAATGCCATTAGGTTCAATGTTGCATAAATGTTTCCCTCATCACTTGTTCTCGGGATTATACGTGTGCTCCCACCTGGGTTAGCATATATTAACGACTCGCCCTGTATGTACATATGTATGGGTCGTTCAGGATAAAGTGAGCACTAAAGATTTGAACCTTTGAAAATATCACTAGACGTAACTGCGTATAATTCAACATTAACTATAGTTACCTTACAACTTGTATGGTTGGTAGCGAATTGCTGAATGTAGTTCCGCGTATTTTCGTAATTATATATAACAATACAGAAATAAAATCAATAGAAAGTGACATGTTTGTATTTCATATCAATAATATATTTTTTTAGTAGAGCTATATAGGTTCCGACCGAAAGCTTAATTTATCTATACGCGCAAACATCAGATGATGTGCCCAGAGAGGTTAGATATTTCCTGTCGTTACCCGCGGAAATATACGAATTGGCTGAAAATAGAAATTTTAACAGGGCATTTTTTAGTGCTCAGTTCATTCCGAACTGCCTACGTGCGTATTCATGTCCATGTATGTCACTATTCACACACTCGTATACACACATAATACCAAGATATTAGCGTAATGGCTATTGCCAGGGCGAAACAACTCACATTCCCTGAGGGAGAGGGGGCAAATGTAATATGTAATTGCTTTCCTAATTTTCGTTTTCAAGTTGGTACAATGGTAACTATTTGGATAGAGTTTTGCTTGCATAAATTCGTATTAAATGACATAAAATATTACTAAAACAAAGAACATGTAAAATTGTTGTATGTAGACGGAGTGGGAACAATATACCCTTGCATTCCCTTGTTGTTGCACCCCTGCACTTCCACCTAACGCGATACGGGTTCGATTCCCGGCAGAGGTCGACCCGGAGTTTCGCATTTGGGAATCGCGCGGGACGACGCTGTTCGTCGGTGGGTTTTCTCGGGGGTCTCTAGTTTCCCTCTCCCCTTCATTCTGACGTTGCTCCATTCTCACCTCATGTCACCCCTCGCCAGCGTTGCACACCTCGGAGCCCTAGTGCCAGCAAGGATACATGTTACATGTTGAATTATATTTAGCGGAACTCGGTTATATTTCATGATATCGCTTTTTGCTCTGAGAATATAGGGGAATATTGTCACAGGAATAAAACAAGGGAGTAGTGTTTTTGAGTTAGTGGAAATATTTATTTGTTCGTAGACGCGGGGTTCCGTAAAATGGGGTGAGTAGGGACAATATTTTATATAAATAGTTTCAGTGTAAAAGATGTAACAAAAACATAGTTTTCAGATAGGTAATTTAATAAAAAATTTTACATAGAATAATTTTATTTAAATAACATTTGAAGGTAAAAGTCTGAGCTAGGAGATTGTTTCTAATTTTGTCCTTATTTGTCTTAATTTATGGGGAAAAAAAAAAGAACGGCATAAAAGATCCTGTATGTTACCATACTTTTCCAAACTAAAAAAAGTAAAAATAAAATGTATATCTTTAAGATATGGAAATATGTTTAGGCATGAATTATGCTATAAAGGGGCGGTTCCCTCAGTTTTCAACGTCTTTTATTATTTTTATATTTGTACCAGATATTTTTTCTTATTTTATACGACTAAATCTTCCTGTTAGGAAATTTTAGTATCGCTTAGGCCCTATAGTTTTTGCGTAATGAGTCGTAAACGTAAAAATTGGCACTTTACGGTTTTATGCACGCCACTAAAACCAACTGACATACCAAACCGAAAAAAACTCACAGTGTATAACAATGTTGCAGGCTGTGATTTGACACACATAAAAACAAAAACAAAAAAAAAAAAATTTTTTTTGTTTTATGTACATATGTAAAAAATATGTACATAAAACTGTTATGTGCAAATTTTGACCTTTACGACTCATTACGCAAAAACTGTAAGAAATACAAAAACAATTTCCTAAGAGGAAGATTTAATCACAATTTATGTCTAAAATAAGAAGAAAAAAATATCTGGTACAAATATAAAAATAAAAATAGACGTTGAAAACTGAGGAGAATCGCGCCCTTAAAAGAGCTAACCTTTAGGCTGATATAAAGTAAACTATGTACTGTACATTTGTAAGCGTCTACTTCTATATTGTTGTAATACATGATTGTGCTGATAATTTTGTGTTGTCTTTTTTAAAGGTCTAGGAAACGTATGAGATAATCTTTTGAATGTTTTAATTGCATTTTTTGGAGCAATCTCGGGAGGGGCCATGGCCTCTACGCACCCCCCCCCCCTTCTCCGTCTGGATCCACTTTTGCATTTGTGGCATTGGCGGCATATAATGAAGATAACTGAACCACATCGAATCCGCTCACTTCACCGAGGTAACAGGCTGAGTTACAGGGCTCTGTACACGTTATTATTATCACATAGCTAGCTGGACAATGTGAAGAAATTCCTGTTGCTACCTCCGATCAGCTGGAAATGACTTTCGTGTTAGTTATCTCGCTATGCGATTAACTGTCTCCTGATAACCTTCATGTGCTGGTGTGGTGTTCAGTTTTATCAGCCGTTGCCAGGCGCAGCGAATATTAATTACTCAGCAGAAACGATGTAAAAATGCTAGTTCATTATAAGCTAGGAATTTGGCTGGCGTAATGATTAAATGATGATGAGTTTTTCATCCCGTGGGCTAGTTTGTACCTCAAGGTAAGTTTAGTTCAACTACACGTTTAAGACTCGTTCACAATCGGCATGGTAAAAATAACATAATCTACACAGCATACACTCTAAATATGAATTAGTAAATAATTACTGATTCACATATTTGGATGGAACAGTTTGAACAATTTGAATAAGTGAAAATAGTCACTAATTAATTAGTGAATATTCACTTATTTCCTTTAAAGAGTGCCAACGTCTCACAAGTGAATCAGTGAATATTCACCCTTTTTTCCAGTTGTTTTCAAAGAACAGCTTTCACTTATTGAATCAGTGAAAAATGACTGGAACATCTGTGTACATTCACTAATTAACTTTTGGAATGTTGACACTCTTAATCGATATCTGTGAATAGTCACCGATTTCACAGAGGTTTCTCACTGATTCAAATTGTTGAAACTGCTTCATCCATCGGCGTGAATCAGTGAATATTCACTAATTCAGATTTAGAGTGTAACATGCTAAATTGTCCGTATACAATCTGCACGAAATAAATTGTTATTGGACGAATATTTTCGCGCCAACAACTTTTATGACGTTTCACATTCTTATTGGCCGGTATGAAAAAACTTGGCTTAGAAAACTCAGGGTTGACCATCTTTAACGCCATGTCAAGCAAGTTACCGTTACGCCACAAAAAGAAACTGAATTAATGACAACTCGTGAGTCATTTCTGTCTGATATGCCTTAAGAATCTTAGTTTTTTTTTTTTTTGTAAGTTTAGGTCAATTTCGAACTTTCAGATTACTGTTTCTTGTTTCAAGATAAATGTAACATAAACACAAATAATTGTCACGTTATGTAACTAAACTGTCTTAACTTTACAATAATTTATAGGTTTAAGTTTAACAATGTAACAAGAACAGTACGTAATTTTTGGTGCTGTTCTGTTTGAAAACGTTCTGTTGCAAACCGGCGACGGGCCGAACACATCATAGATAAATATATAAATAAGTCTTGACAAGTGTTAGTTGTGAACGGGATTTCAGGAAACTCAATGCTATTAGTTTGTCAAGGGAAATTTTCTGCCGCTAGTTGCGCTGCTGTCAGCAAGGAGACTACGAACTTTGCCGAGGTCGGTACCGAGGATTCACGAACTAAGGGCGCGGTTCACCTCAGTTTTCAACGTTTTTTTTTTATTTTAATATTTTCACCAGATATTTTTTCTTATTTTAAACATAAATTGTGATATTTTTTCTTATTTTAGGCATAAATTGTGATTAAATATTCCTCTTAGGAAATTTTTGTATCTCTCATAGTTTTTGCGTAACGAATCGTAAACGTCAAAATTTGCAATTAACGGTTTTATGTACGCCACTAAAACCAACTGCTATACCAAACCGAAATAATTGACAGTGTATAACAATGTTGTAGGTTGTGATTTGACACATATGAAAACATATATAATTTTTCTGTGCCACACAACTGCCGGCCAATAATACATGACGCAGGACGCTACACTGCTTTGCTGAATACGCTGGAAGAAAACATTATCGCTATTTTTCACCGTCTCTAGAGATGGGGAAATTTCGCGAATTCAATGACCTGTATGTTAGAATCAAATATCCTATGCATACTTAAGTCCCGACCATTTGTCCACCAACTGCTACTCAGTGGAACAATAGACAATGAACAAATAGACAGAGCTTGAGTATGCATAGGATATTTGATTCTAGCATGCAGGTCATTTAATCCACGAAATTTTTCCATCTCTAACCATCTCTAATAATAATGTTTTCAAGTTAGTATAACTGAAATAATGCAGCATTAGATTCGTAATCTTATCGACTTTTTTGGAAGGCGATTTTAAGCATTTTTTTTTCTTTACAGACGAAAGGTTTCCAGTTCTTAAATATTTAGCATGCATGCTATTCAATAACAAAATCACTTTTTTTCTACTTTTATATAAACTTCAACCTTATTTAACTATAAATACAGAGACAAATTTTCTATGCGACACGAATGTTTCCATTCGTACAAATGTAAAATCAGAATTTTTCACACTTGAACGGCCGGCCTCTTGAATTTCCTCGCGAGAAACTAGAGACAGTGTCGCGAATCATAACGATTTTCGTGCAACAGGTACCGCTCGCGTCGTTAAAATCAGTTATCCCCCCTTCCCATCTCCAGTCCCCTCCCACGACACACTTTGCACGACTTCGTCGTGAATATTTCATTACCACGTCACGCAGTTGCAACCCCTCACCTCCCATAAACCTCCCCACCCGCCCATGTTGCTTTGTCGGAATAACTTCCTCGCCTCTAGTTCCTAGAAGTAATTTCTACAGATTTTTTCCTGGTAAAAGCGTTAAAAATTTACTCTAGGCCTAGAATTAAAAAAAATGTGAAACCATTCGGCCGCTGCGGTTAGTGACGGAAGTCTATGGCCATACAATTTTTGTTATTATTATTTCGACCTCGAGAAAGCGAGTTTGCCCTTACTAGGCCTAGCTATTGCTTGTTATTAGAGACTTTTCCCGAAGTTACGACCTGCGCTGTAAATCTAAAAAAATTTTATAGGCGTCTGGCCGACGTGTCTTCCTGTTATGAAGGTATTCGGGTGTTCAGGGTTCCATGGTTTCGCATTCCCTCTTGGCGGGTAAACTATAAAACAGAACTATATATAACTATATGTTTTCCCTTCGCCGTTCACTCCGCTATCCCGTACGTTCCGTACCTAGTTTAAGTTTCCTTCTGATTTATATTTATTGGGCTATGATTTTGAAACCATTCTTTATGTGGCTTCAAAGAGTCTCGGGTTTTATGTTCAGTTCTTTTTGTTTTTTGCCGCAGCCATTGTCCTGCTGTATTACGACCTTTTTCCGAAAGTTCGACGTTAAATGGAGAAATATAATGAACCGTAAATATTGATTTACTGCTTCCGCCGTAGAGAATTTCAGGTTTTCTTTGGGAACGAAATGGATGTATTCTTTCGTATTTACGAATGTAACTTTGCCCTCAGCTTGAGTTACATGGCAGTTCAGTTGCTATGCACAGAAGTGGTGCTAGCCATATAAAAGTGTGGGAGGAGGGGGGGGGGCTATGCGGTATACTTCGCAGACAAAACTAATGACGCCGTCGAATCGGGCCGTTGCTGTATACGAATGATTTGAAACGCAAACATTAAGTAACCCGGAATTTTGAATCAGCCATAAGAGCCCCAGACAGCAATACAAGTTTGCATCAAGCTTGTCGCGACATGTGTGCAAGCTTGAATCAAGCTTCCTAGTTACAACAGAACAAGCTTGCGGCAAGCCTGACGCGACAAGCTTACCAGCAGTTATACGATACCTGAGTAGCAAAGTTTGCCTGAATCCTAAAAAATAGCAGGAACACTACGCGAAATAAATAAGCATAACGTTAACACAATTAAAAAGAATATAACCCAACTTTGCAAAGTTATTATGGAAGATCTATACCAGTTCCCGAAAGAAACAAGCTTGCGGCAAGTTTGCCTTGCTTTTGCAAGACGAAGGCAAGTGAAATGCAGGCTTGCAGCAAGCTTGCATGCTGTCTGGGGCTAGTGTATTGTATACGTAGTCTATTCTGAACAGCAATAAAATTGAAATACAGTAACTGAATGACAAACATATAGTTTTTACCTTTGTCTGCGTTTATTTAAGAATAAAATTCTGCATTTAATATGTGCATAAATGACAAGCTTACAATACGTTTATAGTAACCATTTTCATTAAAGTTAATTAACCATGGCTTTCAGTGTTTAGCTACATCACGGATGCAACATTCGCGCAAGATAGGCTTGTATCTATGGCTTCATGTATGTCGCAACATGCCATCTACCCTGTGTGTGTACGAAACTCCACGGTGCTAGCATAATGCTTTACAGAACAATGATTTTTACTTTCACCTCGCATATACCAGTGTTGCTTACTGTCGTGTAATATCACAAACTGCCTGTGGTTTGAAAGTGGATAGTGTACAGTTGCACATTAGCGAGGATTAAGAAGACATTAAGTTATTATTTATTTCCAAACATTTTCTTATTTCGTGATAAACGAAAGTGTTAGTGACTTTGTCTGCAATAAGGGCCATGCCTACCATACGCGTTTAAAATGCGTTGCAGCGTGTTCGTTAAATACGTTTTTTTTCTTCACTAAACTATTCCACATATATTCAATGAGTCAATGTACAAAACGGAAATACACTTCAAACGATGACGGAACGGAAGAGTGGTTTCAAAGAATCACGTCGATTAGGAAAATAATTTTGGAGTCTCTCAAAATGGCTAACAACATCTTCTTCAACCTGTTATTTCTGAAAAACCACTCACAGGATTCGTATGAATCTGCTCCAAAAACATACAATGGACTTTGCTTACAACTTTCCACCAATAAAAAGATGGGGTCACCACTGAAAGTGTCAGTCAGGCGAGTGATCTACGATACCACTGCACGCTGTTTCAGTGTCTTGCGGTAGAGGCGATACCGCACCAGATAAGCCGGTCAACATCGCCCTTGGAGCCGTGCCTCACTCACACAAACACATGGCCAGTAGGAAACTGTACACGTATTTTTTCCCCAAGTGTTCTATAGATTTTTGCGTTAAAAGTTTTTTTTTTCTTGAGGACTTACTGTATTCTTGACTAACATTTCCATTGACGATTCCTAAAAACAATGCTTTATCCGTTTTAAGCTGAAACGAGGCTATTATTTTTAATAAAATGCCATATCTAGAGGTGATGGTCCCTATATCTCGAAAATGTTGTAGGCCAACATACCCATGAAAACGCTGTAGCTCCTTTCAACATAAATTATTAGGTGATTTACGTCTGACAACGTTGCTGTCTGCTGACCAATAACAAGGCATCAAATATTACGATATCGGGATTCTTATTGGCTCAGTGAAATAGGGTAACAGCTCCACGTACAAGAGAAAGCCAGTAATAATCTAATAAGCTGAACGTGTGTTGAAATCCAACAATTCGTCAAGTTTTTCCGCGATAAACCATCATTACATAGTAAAAAAAATTTGTACTTTTACAAAAAGGTTTTTTGGAAACCAGTTTCCAAAATAGTTTTTTGTAACACTACGAAAATATTTTGTAAAATTTACAAAAAACTTGTAAATTTACAATTTTATTTGTATATTTACAAACATTTCTGTAAATCTACAAACAAATTTTGTATATTTACAGATATCTGGTTCAGTTAACAATAATTTCTTGTAGTGTTACGAAAACTTTTTTTGGAAACTAGTTTCCAAAAAATTTTTTTGTGAAAGTACGAAATGTTTTGTAAAATGTGAAAGGTCTCCTAGGTTTATTTTGTTTCAATTCGAAAAATCTGCTCGTTAGCATTATTTTACTAGTTCCCAAAGTTGTTTACGATATTTGTAACCACTTTAAAAAGGTTTCTGACATCTTACTTTTATATTAACTGACTGATAATGTTCTGATATTACGTTACACGAATTTCCTTGTAAATATAAATTTTTTTTTACTGTGAGACACACAGAAATTTTCGTGGGTTCAAGGATCAGCCGCCTGGACTCCACAGTACTGTGTACACTATGTTTTCAGATACTTGTATATTGTCTGATGCGTCAGTGAGTGGACAGTTGTACATGTGACAAGGTAGCGCTGCAGTCAGTGAGTGTTTACATGCAGGTCTACTATTGGTTCACAGTTCTCAAGGAAGAGTTTCAGTAACAGTCACCCCAATCGCGGTGCGCAGGAGTTTGGAATCTAACGTCTTCTAAAATGAATTAGCGATATTTTCTGTTCTCTAACTGTCTTCTCTAGCCATAGCTAATACTGTATTGAAATTACAATGTGACGTTGAAAGAGTGTTCATTGAAAGTTGTCTATAGATGTCGTGTACTGGCTTGCTGAGTCAATTTAGACTTATGAGGGGGGAGGGGTGACATTGGCCAGTATATATTTTTAGTATAAACGCCCCGCGACATTGTAGGCATTTTTACGGTTTCCAAATATGAAGCAGTGCAATATTTGTAAGTTGTTTGCAGTTTTAATGACGTGGTATATCGCGAAAATATGTTCTGCCAACATACCCTTGAAAATACTGTAGTTTCTTGCTGCATGCATGATGAACTGATGTGCGTCTGTCGCAGACCATTAACATGTATATGTATAAAACATTGGTTCAGTCAAATAGGTAACAGCGCTACATACAAGCGAAAGCCAGTAATCTTCTGGTAAGCTGAATGTACGTTGAAATCCAGTAAATAGTCAAGTTTTCCCTCGATAAACCATCATCTATACCCATAACTAGAGATAATGGTTTATCGCGGGGTTTCACCATAAGTTCAGCTTACCAGAAGATTGCTGGCTTTTGTTTGGTTGCCCTATTTGACTGAGCCAGTAAGAATCCTAACAGCGTAATATTTGATGCCTGTTATTGGTCTGCAGACAGCTACATTGTGTCAGAAGTACATTAGCCAATCATATGTCACAAGAAACTACAGTGTTTTCAAGGGTAGGTTGGCACTAAACATTTTCGCGATATACTATTAATATTTCCTAAGTTCTGTGTATTTTATCATTTGTCAGCTGGAATTTGGGTAGAAAGGGGAAGAGTACATGTCCCCCTTTTACTCTGCGTCCCTAAATATGCCCCTGTTGACGTCGGTTTTCGACTTGGTGTCGTGTAATCGTGGCATGTGACTGGTGACACTTGCCGCATACACGTGCGTGTTAGCGTGTACTAGATCTCGCGTGTTACATCAAGTGCACTGTTTTTATAGCCGACATTGATGCACTTGGTGCAAGGTGTTATTATCAAGTTAACTGATTTTACCAGCGATGCAAGTCACACGCTGCTATAGTTAGTTGTATTCCGGTGGTAATTTTGTAGCTGGCGAGTTAGTGTGGCTCGATTGGATCTACTATCGAATATTTCTCGTTTAGCAGACTCCTTGGATATATTTAAAAACTACTATACTACCAAATAGGTGTTTCCGGGCTAACTACTACTGTAAGGTCAATTCTCCCCGTCGTAATAGTTTGTTTTGTGACAATTCGTGTACGGGGTCGGTTTGACGCAACGGCTGGAGTGCTCGTCTTTAGGACATGATATTTCATTTATTTCAACAATTGCAAATAACTTGAATACACAGCGTTTTTTAAAAATTAATTTACCGTTTGCTAGCAAAAAATTATTTTGCTTCATTTTGGCTTTTTTGACAACAAAATATGTGATATTTCAGGGGCAAACATCTAAAAATCCGTTTGGTGTATTGCAAAAGAAAAATTCAAGTACAAACGATGATATATATATATATGTATATATATATATATATATATATATATATATATGTGTGTGTGTGTGTGTGTGTGTGTGTGTGTGTGTGTGTGTTAAAACTGTAAGAACGAAAATCATAATTTTATATTTGTATAAAGTAGGGTTAGTTTTGTTGACATTTCTTGTGAGTACATTTTCTTCTTACGAAAAAAAAAAAAATGTAGCTCAGCCAGTTTTCTCAAAATGGCATTTTAAAGTCAAAATTTACATAACTTGAAAACCAATAAACACAACGAAATGAAAAAAAAAATCACACTAAAACTACGTGCCATAGTCTACGACGTGAAGAATATATAAACTCATAAAACAAATAATTTTTTTGTGTTGAAAAAAAAATTGCTAAGAGCAACAAAAAATTAGCAATTTTTTTTTGTAATACAAACAATTTTGTAATAGGTTTTTATATGCTTCAAGCCTTACAACGTAATAAATTGTTTTGATGTGGTTTTTCCCATTTCATTGTGTTCTGGTTTTCAAGTTTTGTATGAAGTAAAAATATGCAAATTTTGACTTTGAAATGCAACTATGGAAAAACTGGCTGAACTAATTTTTTTTTTTTTTTTGTAATTGGAAAATGTACTCCAAAGTAACGTCTATAAAACTAACACTATTTCATACAAATATAAAATAGTAATTTTTCTTCAGTCGAACAGCCGTAAGTAAGGCTTAGCTCCCGCAATGGCTCTTCATTCAAAGTAGTGATCTTTGTGTTTGGCCTATGTTAGCTTTCCCATAAAAATGCGGGAAATCACCTAATAGTAGACGCCTCCCATCTGTGAGCCCCATGCGGTAATACTAGCAGCAGACAAGCTTATCTCGTCTCCGGTTGGAAGTACTGATAGAGACACCAAGGTCCAATTGTAAAAGTGTTATTACGTAACGTTTAAAGTCAAAGAGAAAGCGCGTGTCTGCGGCGTGTTTTTACTGCTGCAGTAGATAACGTAGTAGTGTGAGATGTCATGCCTAGAGATGACGGTTTATCGCGGGAAAACTTGTCTGTTTGCTGGGTACTTTCAACTCACGTTCAGCTGACCAGACGGCCACTGGCTCTCGCTTGTATGTGGAGCTATTACCCTATTTGACTGAGCCAATAATATTCCCGCATTTGTAATATTTGATGCCTGTAATTGGTCTGCAGAAAGCTACGTTGTGCCAGACGTATATCACCCAATCATACATCTCGCAAGAAACCACAGTGTTTTCAAGGATATGTTGGCACAACAATTTTTCGCGATATACCATCATCTCTAGTCATGCCAGGCGTGCGGACCCTACCTGTCTGTAGAAACGCGTTTATTTGCAAACCCATGCCATTACTAGATACACACAAATTTCGGCTTATTATTTGGCGATAAGCTCTGGTATATACTCACACGAACACACTACGTGACGTTGTTGGTAGATATATGCAAAATTCGCATTAGAGCATAATCTGTGATTCAATTGGCCACGAACTTTTACGTGTTGTCATTTACGTGTGTTACGTCTTAACATGAGATTGGCATCTCTACCGTGTAAGCAATCTCCGCGGCAAGTCACGGCAATATCGGCCAGCGGGAGACGTCGAGTGAGCCTATAGTCACTTGGAGTCTAGTCAGCTGTCAGAAACTAACGCGAATTTTGCATGAGCCTTCATATCTTTGCGTGTCCGCATTACTTGACAGTGGGAATTATAACAGTTGGCCTCATATCATTGGTTGAAAAAGTCCTCCAGTAGTGCCACACAAACAGCCGACTAACTGCAGAAGCAGTGTTGACAGTGTTAGAAGAGTGAAAATCCCATGCCCCATATGTAAAAGTCCCTTTTCGGTACATAAAATCCCACAGTAGAAAAAAAAATATTGTCTCGAGACAGCATTATTTTTTAACTGACCGTTAAGTTGTAAAATATATTGCATGGGTTAGTTATTTTTTATGTTTCCAGCGCCTTTTGCTCCTAGCCTTTGGAACGAACCCATATGTCAAGGAAACATATCCAAAGAATTTAAATCTTTAAATAACTTACAAAAATATTTACGCATCGAAAAACACTCAAACGTAATACGCAACGTAACAGTGAAGTAACTATGATGCTCATAATAGCTTATCAAATAAGGTTGTGAATAATAAGTCCCATAACATTAATATTTACAATAAAAAATCCCTTTGTCCCATATGTATTTATTATATTTAAAAAGTCCCACGAAATGGGACAAATCCACGACCTGGCAACACTGAGCAGAAGTCATATGAGCATACAGTAACTAGAGACGGGAAAATTTCGTGGGTTCACTGACCTTTAGGCTAGCCTCCAAGATGTGTACTCTAGTAGACAGCTGTTCATTGGCTGCTCGCTGACACAATGAATGTGCCTTTATAGGCGATTCGGGATAAAGTGAACACTAAATAGCCCTGCTAAACTTCTATTTTCAGAGCCAATTTGTATCTTTCCGCGTGCAACGGCGTGACATATTTAACCTCTCCGGACACGTCACTTAATGTTTGCGCATGTAAGATAAATTGTGCAGTCGGTATGAATCGATACAGTTGAATAAGAAAGTTAATTAACTATATGAAATATAATTATGTCGATTTCGGTTGAATTTGTTTCAGTATGGCTGTATTTAATTAGTACAATTCACGGAACTATATTGCGCAATGTCGCTGCCAACCATACAAGCAGTGAGGTAACTAGAGTTATTGTTGAATTATATGCAGTAACGAACTACTGATATTTTACTAAGGTTAAATTTTTAGTGCTCACTTTTATACCTCAAATTCTATTTACATTTTGCTACAGTACAGACCTTGCGATGTAGTTGCTAACATATAATTACGCCGCAGTGTGTGTGGTAAATTTTTTATATTCATAATTTTCCCGACAAATTGCGACCTAACTATACATTACTAGCTCAACTGTCGTGTTTTTGTTGTAGCTCCAGGTAAATAAAATTTGCGGTATAGTCAACGATTTAACATTTTTCTTCTCAGAATTCAGAAAAAGTGGAAAATAATAAAATTCAATACGGCGACTAAAACCGAGCCTTACCATATCACTGGCCACCACAGACAACTTTAGCACTGATTACTTTTCAGTATGAACTGAGACCGTTCGTTAGCACAAACTTCGCCACACTTCGTACTACCAATCCATGAAAAAAAATACGCAACGCCGCCATACAGAACCAAACAGCGGAGGAGGTAACAGTCACATATTCTCAAATGTTCGTTATCCTCTTAAGGTTCTTCACAATGTAAAAAAAAAGTACCTTGCCTACTATGAAATTCTTATTTTTTTCTATTGTAAATTATTAAAAAAATATAAGGCAAATGTTTCAGCTCTCGGCGGGCCATCCATGATGGCTTTGGGTTGGGGGGGGGGGGCAGTGTTTGGCCGACAGTCATACTGTTGGCCTTCCCTGTCATTACCTATATATAGGCATAGGAATAAACTAAGTGATTTTTTTTAAACCCTAGTTGCTTCTTTTCCTTTCGCATGATGTGTATTTTCCGGTCAATTTTAATATAAAACACAGGGTGTATCAGTACAGTGGTTACAAACTTCCAAGAGAGATAGACACACCCAGACAATGGGAAATCACATAGCAACGCATGATGGGAAACACTTTCCTGTGGCACAAAACACAAGAAAGAAAGGACACGAACAAGATCAGAAAACATCTTTATTATTCTTAATACAACACAAATTTAAGAAAAAAATAACGTAGAGAGACATCGATCGTCATCACCTGCCAAAGACTTTCCAGCATTTTTGATATATAAGTATTAATAATCAGGTTTTCTCCTGTTGCTCATGTTCTTTCTTTCTTGTTTTTTGTGACGTCACTACCGCACCAGTAAAGCGTTTCCGACCATGCATTGCTGTGTGATTTACCATCGTCTCAGTGTACTCTATCTGTCCTGTAAGTTTGTAACCACTGTGCTGATACACCCTGTGTATTATATCGTACTAAAACGTAAACGATTGAGATCACAATAAAAAATATATTACTCTAGACATGATAGTCTTCAAAAGTACTGCATTTATCTCGAACCTCCTATGCACGCTATTACATCCTGTATAAAACTGAACATATAGGTACTAGAATGGTTACGCAAAAAAATTACAATTTAAAACGCTGTCTTTAATACAACTGTAATATTGCTGCGGGAGAAAAACTGATTTATTTAAACACAAACCAATGTGAAGTAGCCCTCCGGCAAACAATTTTTTTTTGTATACAGAGCAGTAAATATAATTTGTTTGAAAACAAACTGTAATCTTTTCTACAAAGAACGTAACATTCTCGCAAGATAAAAGTGGTGAAAGAAAAAAAATTAGCAACTTCAAATATACGGTTTTGAAGTTTTTTTATTTTTGCTGAAAAAATTTATTTTACCTGTGTAGAACTGAAGGGTCTTAAATTCGTAATGAAAGAAATATGTAACGAACTTCATAGCGTTCATTATTTTTTTAAGTCACCTAAGTTGCGCTAATTGCGTGCAAGATAATTGGACGGGAGCGATGTGAATACCGAATTGTTGAGGAAGAAGGGTTCAAATCTAATACTTAATAATAAGAGAGGACAAAATAAAATACCAATTATTTGTGGAGTAAGGATGACCCCCTCGTCCATCCCTTCACGTTTAACGTGTCTGTGGCAAATGTTAGTGACAAATGTTTTAGTACTTTGAAACATAATTAATCTCTTTAAGAGAGAAGTTTCTTTAAATTAGTGTTTTAGTTGAATTTCTATGTACCATATTATAACACATTATTATTATTTATAAAGAAATATCAGTAGGGAACAGAGATTGTGTTAACAGTTTACTTTAAGACAGTATTTGTTTACATATCTTTACTGTTTTTAATTGAAAGTAAACTAATTATTTATTTTTATTTCAGTCTCACAACAGTAAATACAGTAAACAGTCAAATCACTTAAGTTTAATTTTTTTTAAGTTATGATTTTCTCTGAACTAGGAAGGAAACATAAAATCAGTAACTCAAGGAAACTGTCTTCGTAATGAACAAATCTTTGAAATAAAAGAATTATTGTGGGTACTGTCATATTTAAAACTGTCCTTCCGAATTATGTCTGTGTAATGTAGTGCATAGTGTATTACTATTAAAAAATAAAGTTTTTTTTTCCCATACGGTTATTTTTTAATGGAAAATAACCACAGAGTGGGGGAAAATTGAACTTAACCTAGCCTTTCAAAGTGGCCTAAAAATTATAGAGATGTTTGTTCCTTCCCATTTGTTGGGAAAAAAAGTATTAGATATTTTTGGGTGTGGCCTTGATTACAAGAGCGATAGCTGACATGCTACCGTGTACGCCTTCTCGATGGCGCAGAATTGCTATGTTCAGGCAGGCAAAGGCCTCGTCGGACCTCACAGTAATTTAGCTGCGAGAAATTCCGAAACGCGAGCCGGCGCAGCGTGGGAAGAATGTTTCCCCTGCGATCATTCTATCTCTCTCGATCTCTATAGGGTCCATGAAAAGTTACAAGGTTAGTCCGGGTGGAGTAAAATTTCAACACGAAACGTTTAGATAGCCATTTGAGCTAACTTTTATTTTGATAAAAAAAACGGGTCTATCTAATTGGAGACCTGAATTCGAAACCATGCTAACTCTAAAATTTACGAAATAGCAATAAAATGTAATATCTAGAGATGATGGTTTATCGCGGGAAAACTTGACTGTTTGCTGGGTTTTAGTGCACGTTCAGCTTATGAATAGGTAGAGATGATGGTTTATCGCGGGAAAAGTTGACTGTTTGATGGATTTCAATACACGTCCAACTTACCAGAAGATTACTGGTTTTAGCGTGTACGTGGAGCTGTTGCCCTATTTGACTGAGCCAATAAGAATCCCGATATTGTAATATTTGATGCCTGGTATTGGTCTGCAGACAGCTACGTTGTGTCAGTGTTTTCAAGGCTATCTTGGCACAAAACATTTTCGCGATATACCATCATCTCTATAGGCTTTTGTTTGTACGTAGATATGTTTCCCTATTTGACTAAGCTAATAGGAATCCCCGCTATTGTAATATTTGATGACTGTTATTGGTCTACAGACACCTACGTTGTGTCAGACGTATATCATCCAATAATACATGTTACAAGATATACAATCATCTCTAGTAATATATTTTTCGTGTGCATTTATATCTGTTTTAAATATGTTGCTAATTAAAATACAATATTTTTACTCGCATTGCGGTTATATTTCAGATAGAAATAAATGCACAAAGTGAAGAAATTATCTTTTTCTGTTTTCTTAAGTTTCGGAGTTAGCATGGTTTGTAATTCAGGTCTCTAATTATAGTCTGTCTCATGAAAGTATTCCATTTTTTTGACACTTATATTGGCATTTATTTTTAAAGAATTTTCCATGTAAAAACAGTTGTTGTTTCTGCCTCATTTGATTTGTGCAAAAGCGCACACGGCTGTCTGTCTAATTATACAATATATGTCTGTCTTAGGTAATATTTATCAGATTTAGACAGTTCTGAAGATTACCATGTGTGTACAGAGCTACAAGAAAAAATTTTTCACTTTGACACACTATGCTTAGAGACACTGGAAAATCGCGAAAATATCAGAAATAGTCTCCAATAAAGTGTATTATATTAACCGAGACACGTGTGAACAGTTTTGGAATAAATCACACACGCTGTGTGTTCAAGCTGTGCTCAACTGGGCTTGTAAAGAGAAACAATGCTACAAATAAACTATTGCCAATGTTGATACTAAACATTCAGTGTAACACATAGCAAACAGTCAACTATTCCCGAGATTTTCCAGTGTCTCTAACTATGCTTAGAGGTACATAGCGAATTTTTGTTGTACTAACATACCCTTGAAAACACTGTGATTTCTTGCTACATGCATTATTGAGTGATATACGTGTGACACAACTAGCTATCTGCAGACCAATAAAAGGCATCAAATATTACAATAACGGGATTCTTATTATATCATTCAAATGGGGTAACAACTCTACATTCAAGTAAAAGCCAGTAATTTTTTGACTAGTTCAACGTATGTTGAAACCCAGCAAACAGTCAAGTTTTCCTGTGATAAACCATCATCTCTATGTATGCACAGTTTGCCAGTCAACTTAGTTTGCTTGTTCATAAATCACCTTTAAGGGCGCAGTCTACTGCAATTTTCATCGCTATTTTTTTATTTGTACCAGATATTTTTTCCCCTTAATTCAGACACAAAATGCCACTAAATTTGTCTCTAATGAAATATTTTTATCTATCGTAGTTTTCGCGTAATGGCTTGTTAAAGTCATATTTTGCATGTTTCCGTTTTAACGACTACACTAAAACCAACTGATATACAAAACTCAAAAAATCACAGTGGATTAATACATTGCAGGCTACAATGCTATACTCATAAAAGTAAAGATTAAAAATTTAATATATATTTTTTTAAACACAAATAATTTTTATTCTTCATTTTTATGAGCATGACATTGTAGCTTGCAATGTCGTTATCCACTGTGATTTTTTTGAGTTTGGTATATCAGTTGGTTTTAGTGTAGTCCTTAAAACGGATGCATGCAAAATATGACTTTAACAATCCATTATGCGAAAACTATGAGAGAAAAAAAAGTCAATAAGAGCCAAATTTAGTCACATTTTGTGTCTAAAATAAGAAAAACATATTGTTACAAATAAAAAAAATAGTGATGAAAAATTGTGGTAGACCGCACCCGGCGCTCGAACTGCCTGAAGCGTGTTGGGAGTTACTTTTTTTTTTCTCAGAGATCAGTAAACCTGCGTCCTCAATTCTTATCTACGGAAAGAAAACACACTTCAGACTACTTGTGAATGTGACTTTCAAGACTCCACGCGCATTGGAAGCGTTATTTTAAAGCCCTCAAACTTGGCTAAAATCGGCTTTTTCACGCGGTTGTTTCTCAAGATATATGTAACGGACCTGTTCGAAATTGAGGTCTACAAGTACATTGGACTTGGCTAGAGTGACGCGTTCAATAAATGGTAGGATCACCGCTTGAAGTCCCACAGTAAAAACGTTACGGCGGGTACACTGCGTGCGTTTACGACTCTGGCCGTAGAGGCGATATCACAATACTTGTGCCAGCCAGTGTCGCTCGTAGTGCCTCATAGATTTTCGCCTCACACACATACACACACAAACATGCCCTTCACCAGGCGGCAGCCTTAATAGAGGATCACATTGCTTTCCCCATTGAAACATGCGTTCGATTACAACAGTGGCTAACCTTGTTGTGATCTGGTTGACCGAGGAAACGTAAAAGAGATTGCATCGCCGCTTGTGCAGAAATTATCATTTCCGTGTCATTAGTTGAGATGGTGGAAAGTCGCGAGATTCTTTTCTGCCAACGTATCTTTAAATAAGTGTAGCGTCCTGCTGCTTGTATAGATTGATTTGTCGACGGTTTATGTGGCATAAGGCCACGAACTTTTAGCGAAAATAATTTTGCCCCAGTTTGTTTCAGTGCCTTACGTACACATCTGCAGGTTTTTGTTTCTTTTCATTTAATAAATTGTACATTCCGAGTCATTCGACGTGAATTTCTGAACCTCAAATTTAATTTTACAAAATGTGTCTTTATGTCAAAAAATAGTTACTGTGGTTTTAATACTTTTTTCTTTTCTTTTTCCAGGTAATTCGGCGTCTTTATCGATTTTCTGGTGTGGTTCTTCCATACGTGAGTGAATACAATCCTATTCATAGTTTACGTAAGTCTTAGCAAAGTTTTGTTTTTGTTGTAAGAAGGCGTGTGTTCATATTATTATAAGTTAGTAGTTATGAACTCAGTAGATCTGCAGTACACAGCAGCTACAGTGTTTCTTAAAATATTGTCTACTGTGGTGATTGTAGTTGTCAGTTTTACACGACAGTGATTGTTTATTTCTAGAAAGTAACCTTCGAAAACATTTACGGGCGTTATCAGGTAAATAATACCACCGTAAAAAGGGGTTATTTTGACCTTGTGGGGTAACTCTGTCCACTGAAAATTTTAAGATTAACTAACTTAAATGTATCAAAGAATCTATTTCAAACACTAAATTCCAATGATCTACTTATTTTTCCAAAATACCCCAAAACTAACATTTTTAATTAAAAATGGACAAAATACTAACAATAGTAGATTTAATATTTACTATTTATTTTACAGGTACTTAATTCTTTCGATAGCAATGTTTAAACCGCAACATTTCTAAGCAGATTTACATCACATTTCCCAAACCTTTTTTTGGTAACGCCACAAAGCGCCTTTGTATTTTTTTTTTTTTTTTTAGTTGCAAAGAATTAAGAAAATAAGTCCTAATTTTCAGATTTTTTTTTAAAGTGCAAAGGAATTTCGTTGTGTGATTTTAAATATTTTATCGTATGGGCCACATTATCTGATTTAAATGTAAATTATTTCATTCGAGTTTGTCAGTTTGTTTTTGTTATTTCTACGTTCCTATAACTTCCAAATCTTGACTTTGACATGCCGCTATGGGAGGACTATGAGAGCTAAAAACGTGTCACAATCGGAAAATGCAGTTACAGGTAACGTGTATAATGCTAACACTATGTCGTACAAATATAAAATTATGCGGTTTTTTTTTTTGCCACGTGGAACCCCATTAATTGCCGCTCACTGACTTTAGAAGTCTAATGTTATCGCGTCAAAGCACGCATATCCTTGCGGTATGTATCGCTTCTGGTGTGCGGTTTCTACTGGCACAATGAAGAGCCTGTTTGTGACACATTTTACAGTCTATAACTAACTTCGTTTCAGTTACACACTTACGAGTATTGTGTACCGGCTTCAAATGTCCGCGTTTGACGCTTGGAAACAGCGGGGCGATAAGAGCCAGAGTACTACGCTTGATGACAGACATATCGCCTCTATTCGCAGCGCGCTAATGAAGCGTGCAAGGTTTTCCTTGTAGTCTTTTCGTACGGAACCAAATATCGTACAAGGACAATATGGGAAAGTCAGAAGAAAAACAGGAGACATGTTATTTAATTCCAGTTCACGCCGATGTGAGCGCTGTTCCTTCTACAATAGCACATTGCTCTATGGGTAGTTTTAGTTTTATATTTGGTTATTAATAAACTGAAATTTAATCATGATTTTAGAAAATAATTATGCTCTTTTAGTTATTATTATGATAAGATAAAATTTAAAATACTTATAAACACATTTTAATACTATTAGCCTAAGAGGAATTTAGTCGTAAATGTATAAACACCACAGAAAATAGAGATTTAAGAATGCAAATTTTGCTAGTGTTTCCAGTTCACGCCGTTGATAAAACGTCTCCCGCTCCAACAATGCTAAAAGGCTGTACTTTCCCATATTGTCCTTGTACGATATTTGACGGAACCACAGAGCAAGGAACTTTAAACGGTGACCCTAAAATCTTAATTTTGACTGTTATCGAGCAAATGCCAATGCACGCATCTCGTTTTGCACTTTACGAGTTCAGGTCGTATTTCCGAAGTTAGGCAGTCTAGAGAAAGCCTTTTTTTAACCATTTTTTAGGAGGCCTAAAATCATGTTTCTAACCAGCGTGCTGAATTTTTAAAATGTGACGTGTAGTTGCCAGAGTGTATTGTTTTCGTAGATAACCGCAATAGTAATAACTTATGGGGTTTCGCGTAAAAAAGTATTGGCGTGACACACTACAACCACAGACAAAATAGTAATACAGATGCGAAATGTCGTGGCGGCTCATTTGATAGTAAAGAACTTGGCCTCTTATTGGTTGCCCGAAGTTGTTGATGCCAGCCCCCGTGTATGTTTGGCTCGTACATGTTACATGTTTTCTATTGGCCAGGTTGGACGCTCGAAGGGCAGCCGCATTACGTTGATTGGCGACAGGAGTTTCCGCCATGTTGCTGGCCAGCGTAGACATTTTGCTGGCGTGAGTAACTGAGTTTGCCGTGCTACCGTCTAGTTCACTTCTGTAGTCCTAAATATTCTGTGCTACAACGCTATCTTACTTCACACACACTTAGTCCTATTTAATTGTTTAGTGAAAATAACTGCCGTATAAAGAAACCTTTGCCATTCTTATTTTCTGCGCTGTGACATTTTTTAATTATTATGCTTTTACCAAACAATTCCGTGGAGCATAAAACTGCGAAGTAAGTTTATATTCCTTCTTTAACAAATACCGAGTGCCTGTATAACTATGCATTTGTTATATTACTGTCTAAAACATATTTCTAAGCAAGTGATATGTGATATATTTCTCCAGGGATGTTAATGGAGCTTGTTTCCACGGGTAAGTTCATTGTGTGAAGTCATGAATATAAAATAAATACTCGCCGCAGTATTCGTAGTCAATGTGTGTTTTGTGAGTTCCGTTCTCTCGTCTTTACCCAGTCAATATTGTCTGAGTTCATCTGCCCGTTTGCCTCAAACGCGCAGATTATCTTATGATAAGCTGCACACTTAAACTCCGTTATCTTATAAACTATTTGTGGGAAAAACCTATGTACGAGAAAAAGACAACATTTTACACAACCTGCGTAGGCGATTATTCATTGAGTGAAATGTATTTATTTCTGACGTAACTTAATCGTTAGAAGTTCTCTCTTGACGCATTGACGGTGTTGCAGCATTTAATATGCATAGGTATTCAATGGATTGCATGTCGCACGTCTTGTGTTTTACACGAAACAGCTTGAGTTGTTCCTAGTGTATAGGATGTTGCATGAGGAACAATTCTCACATCTAGAGGGAATAAATTATAAACGCTTGAAAATGCACAGTTTCTATTCAGAGTGTATCAGTGCAGATAGAGTACATGTTTATTATTCTTGATACATCAAAAATGCTGGGAAGTTTTTGGCTAGTGCTGACGATCGATGTCTCTTTACCTTCTTTTTTCTTAGTTTTTTTACTGTATTAAGAATAATAAACATGTTTTCTCCTCTTGTTCGAGCCCTTTCTTTCTTGTGAGTGAGATATTTTGGTCAGCGTTCAACATCGAGATCTTTAACGCTGGCGAGGGATGACATGAGGTTAGTATGGAGCAGCGCCGGAATGAAGGAGCGGGGAAAACGGGAGATCCCCGAGAAAAACCCGCCGACCAACAGCATCGTCCGGCACGATTCCCACGTGCGATTCTTTCTTGTGTTTTGTATCGCAGGAAAGTGTTTCCGACCATGTATTTCTATGTGATTTCCCATCGTCTGGGGGTATTCTATCTCTTATGAAAGTTTGTAACCACTGTGCTGATACACCCTGTAGGCCTATATGGTGTACGGTAAATAAGCTCACGGACTGGATCGCGTTGCTGAGGAATGCAAAATCGGCCAATCCCTATTGTCCAATTTAATACGACTAATCTGATACGTAGCTGCCAATAAAAATAGTAACTTCCGATGCCGTATCGTTGTCGTGTTCCAAGGCATGCGATGTTAGCTCCGACTATACGTTCCGAGGACGTGAACTCGATGTATAGAGCTGGTGGTTTCTGGTGAAAATAATTATGCAACATTTTGTTTCAATGCCTCATGCGAACATCTGCAGCTCTGCTTCATGGTCAGTGATTGGCTGTTTTTAACTTTCATAGTCTTGGGTATCTACTCGCAAATCATAGACGTGTGGTGTCGCAGTAACCTTATTCTCGTTGGCCGAGTCAAATGATTGACACCTCTGCACAAATACTCTCTGCCAATAGCCACGAAGCAGGGGTGCAGATGTGAACGTGATGCTTTGAAACAGAATGTTGCATAATTTTTGTCACACAAAATCACCAGCTCATCGATGTGTCTTCCTGTCATATCCAATAAACGTGTGTTGTGTAAACTGAGGTGTTCCTTGCATCTTGTACGCTATTGGAAGAAGAGTCTACCTGCTCCTACATGACTGATGGTTAGGCCCACGATTTTGTCGCGAAAAGATTTTTGCCCCACTTTGTTTCAGTGACTCACGAGCACATCGGCAGTTCTGTTTCAAGGTAATTGGCAGCGTGTCTTTGTTCAGACACGTTTCTCATTTGACTGTACCAATCAGATAAGATTATTGTGAGTCTGTACGTCTATAATTTGCCAAGGCCAGTGAGAGTAAAATCATCCAATCACAGACGTTGTAGCAGAGCTGCAGGTGTGCACATGACGCATCGAAACCAAATGTTGCAAAAATCTTTTCGCCATAAAATCGCGGCTCTACTGATGGTATAGGTCGTTCGAGATAAAGTGAGCACTAAACGATTAGAGGCACGAGTATTTCGCGTATTCATCCGGCAACAGCCTAAACTTCTCAGACCTATACACACACTGGCAAAAGTCATATATCCATTGGATTTTAACCCTGTGTTACCACCAAGACTTGTTTCCTTATTTATAGGGCTCGGTAGTTTTCGCGAAAAGATTTTTGCCCCACTTTGTTTCAGTGTCTCACGTGCACACCTGCAGATCAACTTCATGATTATTGGCAGAGTATTTTTGTGCAGAGTCGTTATTCATTTGACTGTGCCAATCAGTACATGGATAACTGTGACACAACACGCCCGTGATTTGCGTGTTTAACCTCCAGACGTTGTATGTTACGGCATCCAATCACTGACCACAAAGCAGAGATGCAGGTGCGCACGTAAGGCACTGAAATAAAGTGATGCAAAAATCTTTTCGCGAAAACTACCGGGCCCTACTTATTTATCTCTGGCTTGCAGTTGACAAAGATGTGTTAAAACAGGTGTCGTGTAATCACAGAAGGAGTAGTGAAGTATACATTATTGGCATTCAACCTGACCTAGAATCAATACGCGAAATTATCTTGCCTCTGCTAATTATTAAACCTTTGAAAAATATCAGTAACCATTACTGCACTTAATTCTACACTTACTATAGTTGCATTACTACTTGTGTGGTTGGTAACGAATTGCCGAATGAGGTTCCATGTTTATCCTATTCAAATGGAATAGTATTGAAACAAAATCTACTTCATTCCAAATATTAATGTTTAGTCTAATTACAAAATAGTTTATGTTTACAAACGCGTTCTTAAGGGGCCCGCCTACCTGCCATGATAGTTGTGATATAGAGGTTCAGGAGAATCATTTTTTTTTTCATAGAAAATATTAGTCGTGAGATTGTGCGTTTGACTATAAAATATATTAAGGTACCTCACACTAAAAGTAAATGGTTTCAGTTCTATCAGTTTCTTAAGTAATTAGAAAATAGGGCCTTAACATTCCAAATTAGTGCCTTTTCCTGCTTGTGTAATGCCGTTATTTTTTGTTATTTTTACTTAAAATCATTTAACCTTAGTAGATCTACCCTTTAGCTTTCGATCCCGTGACTGTTTGTACCTTGTAACAACTGAAAATGTTGAGGAAATCTTGTTCTTGTAATATGTGTCCTGCGCAAATATGCAGCCAGTGTTGTGGAAAATTGAAGGATTGGCGAGACCGAGCCGAGAGGACAACAGAGAGAGCGACAGACAACCTCCTCCACAACAGGGGTTGACCCGATCCCGCTTTTGTGGGGGGAACTCCACTTCCATGAGGTCGAACGGCCGCTATGTAGGCGGACCCCTTAAAGTGTGCGCGTACTTTTAAACTCCCCACTAACGCAACATGAATGCAGCTGCATAAGGGCTGACAAGGAGAGGTTCCGGGTTCCCCACCCCCAAAATATGAAGGACAAAAAATAATTAAACCATGCAATTTAAAATTTATCTATAAATTTCGTATGTGTATTACATTTTCTCTAGATTGTTACTAGTAAACTAGTAAATCTGTTAGGGAGTATTCAGAGCAACCATTAGTTATATTCTTCACTCAAAACGTTTTTCATCTGAAAATAAAAACTTAATATTACTACCACTGGTATATTCAATTTCTCGATACTACAGCTGCATAGCACCATTTTGCACCTTAAAACCCAAATTTTTCCGCGGAAGACTGTGGGGATCGGTGTTCCTTTATAAAATTCCGCATTTGAAACCACCTTTCCCCACCCCCAGCCACCCCAAACACAAATCCTGGCTACGCCACTGCAGCTGCATCTGTTTTGTTGTTAGGACACGTAATTTTATACAGGTTGCCGCACTGGCCGTTCTAAAAGTCACCGTCTACGGATTAAAAATTTTACGGTTTTCCAATACCCTTAAGGGGGTCGTTTTAATAATTGTTATATTTATACGTGATGTGGTTTGTTTTATAGTAATACGTTGCGACTATTCTTTACTGTAATTAAACATTAGTAGCTTCCATAGTTTTTGTATAATAGCATGTTTTAAGTCCAAATTTGCATAAAACGGTTTTATTCAAGAAAGGAAAACCTACCAACTTACCGAAATGAAAAATTTCACACTGAAGAAAGTGTCACGGATTACGCCAAAGCATGTATGAAAAAAACATTTATTGTTTTTTTAATTGTAATAGAAATATCAATTTATTTATTTCAGGCTAAAGAAAAACTAAAAAACAAATTCAGTTCGGTTTGTATACATATCTTGGCATAACCCTTGACACTTATTTTTACTCTGAATTTTCTTTTTCATTTCGATAAGTAAGTTGGTTTTCCTTTCATACATAAAACCGTTTGTTGATTGCAGATTTTGACTTTAAAATGCTATATATAATACGAAAACTATGAAAGCTGAAAAAATGTCATGACCTTTAAAAAATAGTCACAGTGTATGCCTACAAAACAAACCGTATCTCGTACAAATATAACCGTCTCCTTAGAGGAGGTGCTAGATAAATAAGCGCTGAATCCTTCAATTGAGATCTATATTTTTTGAAAGTCAATATAGAAAAATTGCAAAAGAGAAATTTTTGATAATTATGTTTGCGAACTTTATGAGCAAACATTTACCAAAAATGATGCATTTGTTAAGCGTGATCTCTTGTACCGCAATTAAATGTACGAGATTTCGGCGTCAGAGATTGTTCTTCAGAAATACGTTAATTGAGGAAATTTTTTGGTCAAGAAAGTTTGTCAAAAACTGCTGTTTTTTTTTTTTTTTTTTTTTTTTTTTTTTTTTTTTTTTTTTTTTTTTTTTTTTTTTTT
>PNEQ01020940.1:0-44550 GCA_003012365.1 Medauroidea extradentata
CCCCCCCCCCCCCCCCCCCCCCCCCAAATCCCACTGTAACCCTCGCAGAACCGCGGGGCCAAATAACGCAACAAAGAACCCCCCATGCAACGGTCGCGATCAGCGCCGATGTTAATTTATAACTCCCCGGGTGTCACGCCGCATTCTTTGCATAACTTATTGGCAACAGATAAAACGCGGCGGGAGGGGGGTGGATTCTTTTTTTCCCCACCCCCCGCCCTCGTGTTATTTACTGACAGCGGCGAGGGCTGCGGTTTGTCGGCTCGGCTGTTCGCAGTGGCGCGTCGAGTCATTCGTGCACGGGAAGGGTGGCGCTGAACAACGCGCCTGTCAGTGGCGTACTGTGGACTCATTTAAAGAGTTTATGTACCTGCTGTATCACATGTGCTACGCGTGCATCAATACGTTCATCTACGCAAAAAAAAAAAAAAAAAAAAACACATCTCGCTGTGATTGCATAATTTTAAAACTGTCGCGTTCTTAAGCGGGAGTGTTAGATAATTTTACCGTACTTTCAGTTTTTGAGCCATAACATTAGTTCGAAATGTATTATTACAAATATCTCATCGACAACGCGTACGATATATTCTTCGTGAAATGCTTGACATAAATAATAATGGTATCTTTCATTAATTTGCCACGCAGAATAACTGCAAGAGAAATTTTTAAATACCTATAATTCTTTACAATGATTCCGCATAGCACATTAATGAAAGATTCTATTACTATTTATGTCAAGCAGTTTACGAAGAATGTATCGTGTGCTTTGTCCAAGAGAAAATTGCGATAACACGATTTGAACAAACGTTATTGCCCAAAAACTGAAAATATAACAAAATTATCTAACACGTCCTATTAAAGGGGATGGAAAGGTAATATGTCGAGCGAAATACTGGAATACTCAATCGTTGATGAAGTCTGGACTACTCATCACAATTCGAAGGGTCATTTTTGCCGAGAAGATATTTTATTAGGGATTGTTTATTAATACAGCACTAGTCAATGGTATGATTTGCTTTCGAGTAAAAAATTAAAAACTGTTTTTTAAAAATAAGGACTTGATACCACAAAATCTAAAAACATTTAAAAACAGTAATTTTTATAAATTTACGTATCATAATATCCAGGTCTCTATAGTAAAAGAATAAAAAAAAAAATACTCGCGTTTTGATTTAAAAATAATTTTACTACCGGAAAACTTTTGTGCGGATCTTCGCATGTGGTAATCGAGCCCGACGACGACGCCACCGCTGTTCGGGGTTTTTCTCAGAGATTTCCCGCTTCTCCTATCCTCTCATTCCGGCGCCTCTCCATGGCAAACCTCAATGATGTCTACGGGCACCCAGCCTCTAGTCTGCACGCGGGATGTAATGCCCTGCCTGGCCTACGGGTATCCTCGTACGATATTAAACAACTGGCGGTAATATTAAAGGGAAGCAACATGGGCGACAATGGTACAGGCTTCATTCGCGGAGCACTGATGGTGTGCAGTGTCTTCGTAGTGTTGTTTAAGAGGCCTCCCAACCTGCGTTTGAAATGCGTTGCAACGAGTTGCGATTCTTCTTCTTTTTTTTTTTGTTTAAACCAATAAACGGACATCATATTTGTATATCTACGAAAAGTGCACACACTTCAAACTATGTCGCTATAGTTTTAAAAAAAATTCAGCACGTTTATTGAAATCATTTTTGGGTCTCTCGAAATGGTAAAAAATGAGTATTTTAGACTGCCGTATCTGCAAAAATAACAACCGGATTCGAAAAACACAACTGTAGAAACAAGCGTTAGACTTTGTACTATGCTCCTCATAAATAAAATAATGTGGTCACCGCTTAAAAGTCCCGTAGGAAAAAGGATAATAGTAAAGCATTGCACGCCATCTGAGTGGATTGCGCGGTCGGTCAACGACAATCTTACCGCTCCTGCCTCACACATACAAATGCAGTCTACCTAGGGAGGCCTCTTAATTTTTCTTTCAGTACAGTACTGCATAAAAACACGCACGTGTTTTGCCAATGGGTTGCAACATTATTCCTCTGTTCCGTAGTGTGTGGCTATTTGTGCCTGCACAAACATTAGCCTACAACGGGGAAAGAGTATATTTTTATAATTGCATTTACTCCTCCTAGCCGTTCCGACCCTCCGTAACTACTTTTTATATTATATTTATTTATTTGTTTAAATTTTAGTATTCTAATATTTGAAATGCTAATAGTAAAATTATGTTTTTCTCCCTTACAGCTGCTTTCGTATCAGGTGTACAAACAAGTTCGTACATTACAATATAATATATCTGTTTTTATTCTGTCTTCTTTGTTAAAGGTAACGTGAAAATTCTGTTTAATAAACACACATTTCCCTTTAGCTGGGTCAGACCCCTTACTTTTTGCATGTAGGCTACGTAATGGATGTCGCCATTTGTCAGTGTAATTTTCTCGAGAGGTACTTCCGTTTCCGTCAACTGTAGGACCTCATTCGATTTCATCCTTCAAGGCAAGATGATATCTACTGGCGCACAGTCAGAAGTTTGCACTTGATTTGTCATACCTTTACCTTGGGTCGAAGTTATTTCTTTAATTCATTTACTTAGGAAGTGTCCAGTGCATTTCGTACGGCTAACCATCCACGAAGTTTGACACCCTCCACTCTCTTCACCCACCCACACTTTATACATCACACACACACACAGTAGCAGAAAAGGCAGGCATTTGTCCTGTCAGTGTATACGTAAAAAATTATGTTGGTCGAATTGCGAAAATCCCCTCCCCTTATGTCCATATGTCATAATAGGAAGCTAGACATAGCCTAGAAGTTGATGCGCTGCAGTGTCGTCTAGTGGCGAGATAAAGAAAGAATGATGGCATAAAAACCTTATATACGTGCCATGCCAAGTTTCACGTATATCGACCTAAAGGTGTCGAAGTTTTATCGATCTCATAACATTATCAGATCACCACGCAAAGCAATTGTGCTTCTATCTTCCGAGTTTTCATGCAACTCTCTTTTTTTTTCCTCCCAGGATTCCTTTTCTTGCTCAGTCCACTTTGTCCTTGGTCTTTGGTGACATCCTTTCCTGGCAGTATTTCCTATTTTATTTTTGTTCGCCTGTCAGAAAGTTTCTGATGCATTTATGTCAGCCTTTTCTACATCCTTCTTGACCTGCTGTATCCAGGGCACAGTTCTGTTCTTGTGGGAGAGTCTTGTTTCTGGGGGGTCTGCGAGTATATCTACAAAAATTTAACACTCTTTTTCTGATGTTTGTGTGCAAACAAGAAATGTTAAACGTGATGACATGAAATTGAAATTTGTGACCCTCAATGATCTTTCACTTATTTCAAACAATTGCAAAAACCTAGAATATTTTTTAACCAAGTGCTTTGAAAAAATTTGAGACAGTGTACCGTACAGTCGTACGATACACAATTTAACCAGAGCGTTTTTTTAATAACATACCGTTTGCTAGCAAAAAATTATATTGCTTCATTTTGGCATATTTTGACAACAAAATACGTGATATTTCAGGGGCAAAAATCTAAAAATCCGTTTGGTGTATTGAAACAGAAAAATTCAGGTACAAATGATGATATATAAGTTTTAAAACTGTAAGAACGAATTTTTGATATATGTATTAACTTGCGGAAAAAAAAATATTTTCGAAACCACTGCAAAACTAACGAGCGAGGCCTTAAGCCATGTCCGGTTATTTTTTGTGGTGCACATGTTCAAGCCGGTAAGAATCCTGTAGTTCCCATTTCTACAGTGACAGGATGAATTCCCCGGTTTACTTGAATGTAGATTAGTCTGCAAGCGACGGACCTCTGATTTTCGCTAACAGGCCTTTGCTCCACTTCGCTCCAATACCTTACGCGCACATGTGCAGTTATCACAGACGTGTGGCATTGACGTAACCCTTGTTTTGATTGGCACAGTCGAATGAGCGAATCCTCTGCACTAATACATTCTGCCAAAATAAAATCAAGCACCACTGTACGTGTGCACGTAAGACATTGAAACAAATTGTTGCAATCACTGGCTCAATACAACTGTTTACTGAAGCAGACAACAGCTGCTCATTGGTTGCTACTGATACAGTGGTACCACCTGAGTGGACATGATTGGCTTCTTCTTTAGTATCGGCTCGGCGCCTTCAAAGGGGTGCCTCATGAGCCTACATCGACTTACGAAAGTGACATGAACGTATCGTTGTTTGCATGGGCACACCAGAGATTTTGGCCTGGGTAGGGCACAAGAGCTAATAAATAGAGGTACGTAAATTTCGCGGATTCATCTTGCAGCAGCCGAGACTTGTCAGTCCTATACACCCACTGGCCACAATCGATTATCTGTTGGCTTATAACCGTACAAGCAGGTAGCAGTAGTCAAACGCGTTTCGTAACAGCCGCCATCAAGTCACAGACATGACAATGAAGTATACATAATTGGCGTTCAACCTGACCTGGAATGTATCTGCGAAATTTACGTATCTCTAATAGTAAATAATAAATTCTGCAAACTACAGAGACGGAGCTTGACAAAGCTCGTACAGTAGATTGCAGTATATCGAGTGAGGAACAAGTGAACATACTTTGCTTGCAATAACCTCTCACCACACATGTTCTGTACCTCTAGTACACGTATAAATTGATATAAACATTTAAATTTCACCCCATTTTTGGGGAGGGGGCACGTGCCCAAGTGCCACCCCCTGGGTGCGCCCATGGTTGTTTGAATTCTAGCTTGTCCCCAAAAGAAAATACGAATATTTTTGGACCCTACGCATGCGTATCCAAATCCTCTGGTTCGAACACAGCCCTTGCCCACGTGGATCGCTCGAACACCGGAGAGGTAAAATCGACGTGGGTGGTTGGGGAGGGTGAATTACTCAAAAACCAGCCGTCCCACCCCCTTCCCCTCTTCTACCGTCGGACACGGGGAAAATAGTAAAGGCGGGAGGGAGGGGGGAAGCATTAATATTTTTTTGTATAAATAATAACAGTAATACTGGCAGAAATAAATGCGGGCGTGCCAGGGCGCCATTACAGCGACATTGTGTGCGGCCCGGTAATTATTAATAATGACGGTAATAATTGGCGCGACTGTCATTATGGTTGTGCCGGTCGGCTGGTCGACATTGTCCGCGGTGGAACAAACACCAGCCCTCCACCTTCCCCTCCGCCCTGCCGTCGACAGAATCCCATGACACGCGGCAATTTATTCGACAAATTGTGAAGCGAGCGAGGGGTGAGTGCAGGGGGGAGTTGTGTGCGGGGATAGGACCTTCGCCCGCCGTCGCAAACTAGCTGTATCGCCCGACAGCGAGCCGCAGAGTGGTCAGCCCGCGGGAAAAACTGACGCCATCCGCAGACTACACGCGCTGGTTGTAGGTCGCCATGTTGGCAACACTGCCGACACGAGAAGTACTCCACGTGAGCTGAGAGGATTTTACGGCTCTTTAACAACGAGATCTTAAGGGGCCCGCCTCGTTGCCATAAAATCACACTGCAGCGTGTTTGAAGAACAAGTTTTACACCGAAACTAATACACGTGTGTTCACGCCGTTTCTCTACGAAAAGAACACACACTTCAGACGACTGCCCTTAAGTACTTTCAAGACAACACACGTATTAGAAATCCCAGTTTAGGGCACGTCAAAATGGGTCGAAACAGGATTTTCCGTCTGCTATAGCGGAAAATATACTAGCCGAATACATGTGAAACCACTTAAGGGTATTGCACTGGACTTTAGTAAAATGAATTCGTAAATAAAACAATAGGAAATTTGTTTTTTTTTTTTCGCGAAGGCTGCACGCCTTAAGCGTAGAGGCGACGCACCGTTGTATGGCCCATACGACGTCGCCCTTAGCACCATACCTCACTCACTCAAATACATGTGCCACGAGGCGGGTCCCTTAAGGCGGCCGCCTGCTGGCGGTGTGTTTGAGTGAGGCACGGCGCCAAGGGCGATGTTGACCGGCTCATCTGGTGCGGTATCGCCCCTACCGCTAGACATTGAAACGGCGTGCAGTGGAATTGTAGACTGACACACTATGTGGTGACCCCATCTTTTTATTGGTGAAAAGTTTTAATTAGCAAAGGACATTGCATGTTCCTAGAGTAGTTTCACACAAATACCGTGAGTACTTTGCCAGATATAACAGGTTGTAAAGGCTCTTTTTAACCATTTTCAGGGGCTCTAAAATTCTTTTTATAACTGACGTGATGCTTTGAAACCACTCTTCCGTCATTGTTTGAAGTGTATTTAGTTTTCGTACATTGACATAATGAACATATATGGAATAGTTTCGTTAAAGAAACGTATTTCCGAACACACTGCAACGCATTTTAAGCGCGTGGTAGGCGAGGCCCTTAAGGCTCGGCATCAGTCGCCATATTGAATTATTTTATTTTTCGCTGAAATGAAATTCTGAGAAGAAAAATGTGAAATTTGTTACAATAATATCAATTCTATTTGCCTTGCGCTACAATAAAAGCAACGCAGTTGAATTTTTAACGTATATTTAAACCGTAATTAGTCGAGCAATTTTTTTTATATTCTTAATTTGCTCGACTGGTTACGATTTAAATATACGTTAAAAGGTCAACTGCGATTATTTTATTGTAGCGCAAGGCAAATAGAATTGATATTATTGTAACAAATTTCATATTTTTCTTCTCAGAATTTCATAAGAGCGAAAAATAAAATAATTCAATATGGCGACTGATGCCGAGCCTTAAGAGCCGATGAGGGTGAAGTACGGTGAAGGGACAACACAACATCCTTGCACGAGCCGGGATTCGAACCCAGTACCTCCTGCATCTTAGACCGACGCCTAACCGACTACCCTACGGAGACCGTGTTTGAAGGGAAACCCGTTGAATTCCATGCCCTTAAGGGCTACGAGCAGAGACACTGGAAAATCGCGAAAATATTTAACATAGTCTCCAATAAACTGTAGTGTCTCAATCGTGACACGTGCGAACAGTTTTCTGGTAAATCACACACGTTCTGTGTTACAACTGTTCAGTTCTAATTGGGTCTGTTGAAGAGGGACACAGTGCTTCATATAAACGACAGCCAATATAAGTGCAAAACCTTTAGTGTTATACATAGTACGTTGGAGGATAGCAAACAATCAACTTTTCCCGCGATTTACCAGTGTCTCTAGCTGAGGCAAGCGTGCAATAAAAAATTAGCAAAGTTCTGAAAAATTTATGTACAACAATTTTTTTTTGTAAAGGGTTTCTATATGTTTCAAGCCGTAGACGGTGGCATGTAGTTTTGATACGATTTTTTACATTTCATTATGTTAACTGGTTTTCAAGTTTTACATGAAGTAAAAATATGCACATTTTGACTTTCAACTAACATTACGGAAAAACTGGCTGAGCTAAACTTTTTTTCGTAAGAGGAAATTGTACTCTCAAATAATGTCTACGAATCTAACCCTATTTTATACAAATATAAAATTATAATTTTATCGCACTTGAACACCCTTAAAGGCAGGCCGTGATAATGCTTTCGTATGTACAGGCTACAGTCCAAAGAGGTTTTATTTATGAGTAGGTTGGCAAAAAGAAACAACTGTTGAATTATTTCTCCATGATCATTCTCTTTTTTCGGGAGACAGGCGTTTGCGAGGAGTTCAGAAGTTCAGGTAGGCTTTCAGAACGAACTAACTCAACACAACCTAACCCAAACCACCCAACGCAAATTACCAAACCCAATCTAATGCCATCTTACCTAACCAAACGTAACCCAAACTCACCTGACATGATCCACCACAACTTAACCTATAAGGATTTTACAAACCCTTAATATTCCTACAATAACAATTCCTACCCCAATTTACACTAACACAACCTACCGTGAACTTACCCACACTAACCTTCACTGCTTTAGCCGACACTAACTTGAACTAGTCTGTTCCGATACTAGCCTGTATTAAGTTGCACTAGCTTGCACTATCCTGCACTAACTCGCGCTAACTTGCCCTAACTTACACTAGCGTGCACTAATTTGCACAAGACCGCACTAACTTATACCAGCCTGCACTAATTTGCACCAACCTGCGCTAACTTCCAATAATTTGCACTATGGCTAGAGGTACGTAAATTTCGCAGATACATTCCAGGTCAGGTTGAACGCCAATTATGTATACTTCATTGCCATGTCTGTGACTTGATGGCGGCTGTTACGAAACGCGTTTGACTACTGCAAGCCAGTAGTAAATAAGGAAATAAAGCGTAGTGCTATCCCTTGCTACCTGCTTGTACTGTTATAAGCCAATATATAATCGATTGTGGCCAGTGGGTGTATAGGACTGACAAGTCTAGGCTGCTGCCAGATGAATCCGCGAAATTTACGTACCTCTAACTATGGCCTGAATAAAATGAACACTTACTTATCTATCAAAATCTAACATAAAGTTACCTTTCCTAACATTTATTTACCAAACCTACCTTTACATAATCCAGCCAAGCTTCAGCTAACCTAACAACCCCAAACTAGCCTGCGCCAAATTTAACCTGCCATAATACACCCCAACTTAACCTACCCAACAATCTACTTTAACGTAACCTAACAGAGTAGCCCCAATCTAACCTACCCTAACCAAAACTTACCAAATCTTACCTACTTAAAAAAAAAAATTCCCAGTTCTGGAAGCAGCTTGCCCTTATAAAACAGATTTTTTCATAAAACAACCGATTTTTTTTTGACATACGGGGTAGTTAGAAAGTCAACTGAGCCTCCCTCTGTAAAAACGAATGACAAGTTTCCATGCGAACTCTGTATGTGTGTTACGAAGTTGTCCACACTGAGAATATTTCCTACGTACACAAATCCCACTATTCCTCACAGTCTTGATTAGTTAATCTAAACATACTTCAATTCAAACTGATCCTTAAAGCAATCATAATGCAATCAAACTCGACTAAAATATGTCGAACAGTGAGGTCAATAACTTTCAAGAAAATACGTCATAGGTTTTTTTTTAAAAACTAAAAACAGTGAAATGTTAACACATATATTCACGCTCGCACACAATAACTTGCCCTTGAAATTACAGCACGCACCACCGCTGTTCAAAACCGAAAATATGCAACAGATAAAAAACAAATGTGAAACGAAATGTGGAACCAGATTTTTTCCCCCTTTCAGTCGTAAATCAACAAACGAGTCAGAAGCGTGGCTAGTCGACATAGCGAACTTCAGTGTGAACGGACATGGGTTCGGATGCCTGTGGGGGCAACTTTTTTATTATTTCAGTTCAGCCTAGTTCAACGCTTGCACCACACTTTTGATTAGCCTAACAACACAAAGCCTGAGCGTTAGCAAAAACTGTTTTAAAAAAATACGCTAACACACAAAAAAAATACTTTGTCGATGGTAGTAGACAAGAATGCAATTTATATATCTTCTGGGCGGTCCCAGTTTTTAATAAAAAAAAGAGGGTGAGGGGGAAGGTTTGGGGGATGAAAAAGCGCTTTCGTATATTGTACATGCCAATAACAGTACAGCGAACGAAGAGATAAAATTACGGGACTTTTTTTTTTATGTAACGACTACAGTAAAGGTTTACTGCCGGCCGACCTCGCAGTTTCCAAACTCGCCGTTATCGTAAAGACTCGGTCCGGGACGCGGGAGCCAACCAGAGTTCGACGTGCTTTAAGGCGTTTAAGCGGCCGCCTGGGTAGGCGAGTTTGGCGCGTTCCGAGTTCAAGAAGTGCGGCAGCTAAGGGCGACTTAGTACGCACATCACACCTAACACAGGCCTCTAAGCGCAACTTACGTTCTGTCGTGCAGTTTTCTCTGCGATAACTCCCCTCTATGAACATTCAGTTATGACAACACATTTATGATTTATGAAGTAATATTTGAGATAAAGGGATGTTGTACAAACCTATACATTTTTTAATATTCTCAACCAACATTATCATTAGATATGATGGAATATCGCGAAAATGTGTTGTGTCAACATAGCGTTGAAAAAACTATAGTTTCTTGTAAGCATGTACGATTGGGTGACATACGTCTGACACAACGTATCTTTTTGCAGACCAATAACATGCATTAAATATTACAATAGCGGTATTCTTATTGGCTCAGTCAAATAAGGCAACATCTTGACGTACAAGCGAAAGCCAGTAATCTTCTGGTAAGCTGAACGTGGGTTGGAACCTTGCAAACAGTTAAGTTTTCCCGCGATATACCATCATCTCTAATTACCATGCCTAAACAAAACCGTAAAAACACATTTTCTTCGTCAATTTCAGTAGGAAAAAAATAACCTTTAAATATCAGTGCCACACTTTAAAAAATCCGAAATTTGTGGCTACAATCAGGCTTTCAATACGCTATCTCCATGGTTAATCATATATACAGTATTATCTATACGTTTAAAAATAGCTGTTCTCTTCCTCCGGCAGAAACACTTACCTTCTGATGTATATATTTTTATGTAAATATATTTTGTTACGTTAGCTGACAAAGACTAAATACATTATGTGATACTTGTGCAACTCATCGAGTAAAACGGAAAACTTTGTGAAATCGACATGACCCACTGGACGGCTATTTTTTCACGAAATTTACTACGCAATTATTATATATTTTCTTGCAAACAACAAGACTGCACTTCGAATGGGTCTTCTCTTTTCTGCTCCAACCAAGTTTGGACAGGACAGTTCTACAGTGAAAATGCATTATTTTATACGTCTTCGAAATACTGTTAGTTTTGTAGACATCACTAGCTACTACATTATCCACATACGTTAATTCTTTTAGCTCGAATAGAAAACATTTGCACTATATGGCAGGAGTCACTAAACAAAAATCAACAAAATTACTCAAAATAAATAATTTACACGGAAATTATATGCCACGAGTTACTGCTGAAGTATATAAAATAACAAAACGCATTATTTTTAATTTTAAAAAAAATTATTGCTGAATGTAAAGGAATTTTACTTTATTGTCAGATTATTTTAATAACAAATACAAGCTGTTAAATGTTTAATAACTTTGAGCAAATAGCCGCTGTCATTTAATTTCACTGTAAATATCTCATTTCAATAAGTGCGTTGCCCTTGGTTGGATTTATTCTGTCACAGCATGTAGATTTTGACTGCCGTCGTTATGGCTAAACTATGTCTTTTTAAAATTTCCATAATAGGAATAAATAATGTATAGTAGTCACTAATAATGTCTACAAACTAACATTGTTTCACACAAGCCCATGTCACAAATCATGCTGGATTGTTCTTAATTCTGGAAAGATTTATTTGAAAACATTCGAATACGGACTTACATGGGCGTATCCAGGGGATGGTTTTGGGGGTTCAAACACCCTCCGAAATGTCAGTTTCCTTATGTAGGTATTATGTTTTACATTACAAATGGTAGAATATACTACAAAAACAAACAAAATGTTAATAAAATATGTTACTAATACACTTAGAGATGTCAAACACAGATGACATAGGAATGTTTATGCAAGATCAGAGTTCAAAACCCCCTCCGGAAAATATTCCTACGTACGCCCATGGCGGACTTATCTAATACGTTTCCTTTCGTTATGCACATTGCCAACGAAATATTAAACCTAACTATGGAGTATTTTTTGATACACAATTCAAGATAAATCTGACCATTTAATGAAGACTTAACAACACACAACACAAATTAAGTCCAATAATGTGCACGTAATCGTAAAATAAAATGTTTCTTCACAGAGACAGTGCCGATTATTCGCCACACCTTTAAATTATTATACCAAAAGGAGTAGTTTCAAAATATGAGGTGACAAGGTCTCAAAGATTGTTTATTTGTATAATGCCAATAGAGCGAAGCGAAAAGATCATGTTCGACCGTTCTATGATAATAGTAAAAATGTTCCTTGCGCCTGTGTGTTTGTTGTATGAATGTGGTACTGTGCCGCTTGTATAAAAAACAACACCAACCTACCAAGGACAGTATGACGAAGACAATGCCACGTAAAAAACATTAGTCACGAGTCGTTGAAAACCTCAGCAAGGCGGTAACACAAACGCAGCATTTTCGAAAGTTTTCAGCATCTCCCGAAGTAAGCAGAGAGAGAGAGAGAGAAAGAGAAAAAATTAATAATAGGTGCACGAAAATGGGCCGTTGTCTTACAGGCGGTCGCAAATATTTACAGCTGCGAAACTTTCCCTGCAACCCCTTGAAGAGGGAGTTTTCGCATTTGCATGGTACCTCTGTGTGCGTGCGTAGGTGGGGCGGGCCTAGGGAAGTTGGCAGCAATGTTGCGACACCCTTCTCCCCCTCCCTTATATAACCCACCTCCCCCGCACTTTAGCTGTTCACGCACACGAGAACCATCCCCCTCCCCTTCGTCATCCTCGTGCAGCACAAGCAATCTCCAATATGGCCGCCCTGTGCTCTTCATACAGTGCAGCCTGCTGCTATAATCGATCCGAACACAACACACACACATACATACACGCACACAGGCCAGGAGTCTAGCGGGCGTGCCTACCCTCCAGGCGCCCGACGGGAAACTTCCCCACCCCCCTTCCATGTAACATCGCTACAGGAAGACCAAGGGAGCTGGTTGGTTGGCTGGCGGGCTGCGCTCCAAGCCCATCTCGTTATACGACTACTGTTACGCTCATGGTTATTGTTAACTCCCTGGGCCAGGAAGGTTATCGCGCCGGGGGCTCTTGTTTTTCTAATATTATTGTTATAACTATTATTGTTATTAATACTGTTATCGTTACTGCCGTCCAGGGCTCGGAGGTCGAGCGCCCATCGTCCCGGGATCCAGCTCCAAACGAGGTCCTAGATCCCTCAGATTGTGCACGTCCAGACACGTGGCATCTGCGACATCAAGACGACCATCGCTTCGCCCCCCCCCCCCCCCGACATCTCACCTCGTATAAACGACCTGCCTTCAGATTAGTTTTTATTCCGCTGTCATAGGGAAACAAATAAGGGGAGGCAGGGGGAATACGCCAGACGAGAAACTCGGCGAATGTTATATTAAAAACTTACACGTAACGATCACTAAGTGCGTTCCCTGGAGGAAAGAGTTTCTTTGTAAGAGCCGAGCGATGGCGGCAAGGTCAATTGTCGCACGCAGAGCAGTTGCTCACTCGCCCGTGTCAGCTTCTCGCGATCGGAACGTCCGTGTTGCCGTCAAACGTTACTCTTCGCTGATGAAGTAAGAGAGCTTAACGTTTCGTCGACAGCGACGTCATTAGAGACAGTGAAACACAACTCGGTACAATGACCGGAGATGAGAGAGGAATCAGCCTCGACCTTTGTTAAGGAACTGTCCCAGCAGTCGTGAGATTGTGAGCGACATATTTTTGGTCAGAGCTTAACATCGAGATCTTTAGCGCTGGTGGGGGTGAAATGACGCGAGCATGGAGCAGCGCCGGAATGAAATGGCGTGGAAAACGGGAGATCCCCGAGAAAACACGCCGACCAGCGGCATCGTCGGGCACGATCCCCACATGCAAAAATCCGGGGATCGACCCCGCCGGGAATCGAACCCGGACCGCCTAAGGCGAGTGCTCTCTAACCAGTGAGCCAACCGCCGCCCCAGAGGCAGAGGGTAAACAACAAACATAATCGTGTATTATTCCTTGACAGACGGACTCGTGCTGTAACTGAACCTTCAGAACTGTTCAGCTGGGCACCGTCGTCACGGAAGTTCCTGGAGCCAGTCGGTGGTCGATAGTTACGTCAGGACTGCACTGCACACAGACTTCTGGCAGTTTCTGCGTAATGACGCCCCTCGATCGATGGATTTGAACCGGGGCCACCCACGGCCAATCGAGAATCGGCTATCTCCCGTCACAATCATATCGTGGCACGTGCATACAATGGCACTGTCAAAGTAATACAGTTACAGGTCAGGATCAGTTGTTTGTAAGGAGAACAATATATAAGTTTGGGCGTAGTTTAGGGTAAACATGCCGTAAGACGGGGTGAGATTATGCCACGTTGGGGTTAGGTTGTGCCAATATAATGCTACATATAATAATATCATTTTTTTTCTCGCGTTCTTTTTTCAAACTTGATTTATTCTTCAGGACTAAGCCTATGTAGTTACCTTTGTTAAATATATGTAGACAAACATATACAATTAGGTTGTCACAATCTCACCCCTCTTGGCACAATCTCGCCCCGTTTTACGGTACCCTACTTTTGTAGCATACATATATATTAAATATCTTAGTTGTCATGTAATATGTGATGCATTGTTCACTTATTGCCGAAACTACCGTTCGAAACCTAGTGACCTTGATGTACAGAGCCTTCCAAGTTTTGTGAAGCCCAAAACGTTATTTAACACGACGTATGGTTGGTTTACTGTGCACGATTTAGACCAGAATCATTTTTTTTAAATAGTGGACGGCCTAAATAAAACAAAAAATACAACTTTCCACAAAAAAAACCTTAAAACTTTCAAGGATCACTTCTGAATTAGTTTTCATATTATTGCTCGGGGACATCTGATTTTCAAGAGAAGATTTGTGCACCACCTTATTTCAATGCCTTATGTACACATCTGCAGCTCTGAGATGTCCTACACGCAAATCACAAACGTATGGAGTCGTAGAAACATTCTGATTGGCAGAGTCAACGTCTCTTCACGAAGACGCGCTACCAATGCCCATGAAACAGAGGAAAGGCGAGATAAGTAGGGTTTTACGTCTCGCCGTGGTACAATGTGCAGGAGCTGGAAGAGGAGTCGACCAAATCCTTTGTTATGGAACCATTGCAGCATTCGGCTGGAGCGATTTCGGGGAAACCACGAAACACCGAAATCAGGATTACCGGAGCCGGGGATCGAATCCGGGTTCTTTTGAATGCGAGCCCAGCGTGGTTTGACCCTTGGGTATATGAAGTCATTATTATTAACCTATACATATTCGAGAAAGATTTATGGTACTGATACATCTAAAAGAGTGAAACATGATTTTGGCAGTAATTGCCATAGTTCCAATTCAATTTTTTGGGGTTATGGCCGTATTACTGCGACAATGCGACATACTGAATGAGTGTGAAGGATGTAAAGGTTTACTTGTAGACGAAAGCAGATATTAGATCCCGAAAAGTAGCGACAAGCTTGTCTAAGGAACCCGTCTGTGTTTTGTGTCGTCTTCGTTGTTTCGTACAGCTTTTTTTTTTTGTGATATCCTCGTCATTCAGTCTTGTGTGTTGGTCTCCGTCATAGTCATCAGCTGCGATACCATCTTGAATGTTTTTCAGTTGGCCAGATTACTTGGTTCGGTACTTCTGTCATAGCTATTGAATTGTGATTCTTTGTGTTGCATGTTACACAATCTCTTGCGGGATTTTTCTAGGTGTATTTATTTTACAAGCATCTATCGATAGCCGAGTCTAAAAGAAAACATCCCTGTTCTGAATGAAATGTATTAGAAGAAGAATGTGTTTTGATGGGAAAAAATGCAGCAATTACATATCTGGCTGACTGTTTAGAAGTAATTAAAATTGGTGACATTACAACAGTTAACATAAAATAAAATTGTAGTTCTTTGCTTTAGTGCAATATTATGAAAAACAGGTGAATTCGTGGTTTTGTCTCTCACGCCAACTGGTTAGCCTATTGGGTACCAAACTAAATAGAAAATTATTTTTTTTGTTGTCCCCGTTTTGAACAAAGCCATAGATGTGTTGTGACTAAAGTTATCTTATTTAACATTCCGCTTTTTCTCTCTTCTTCTTCTTTAAATATTTAGTCAGCAGACTGGTATGAATCTCAGAGGGAACATGAGAGGTGCTACTAGGCGATGATGATAACTGCGGTGGTTATACATTGTCTTCTGCAGTATAGAGATACGGAGACAATACTACATCCAGTACTGAACCCAGGGAGATGCCTGTACATTGTACCTCCCTGGCCGGCAATCGAAACCGGGTTCCTTAGCCCACCAATTAGAAACGCTAACTACTGAACCAAGTATCTGGAAATTTTTGTCTCGCCCAATTTTTTTTTTTTTGGCACAAAATAGTGCAGTAACGGAATACGTCAGGAATTTTTTAACTCCCGTTTAAGTATCAACAGGGAGTGGGAAATTTCGCGAATTCAATGACCTGCATGTTCAACTATCCTATGCATACTCAAGCCCCAACTATTTGTCCACTAGCTGCTACTCAGTGGAACAGCAGACAATGAACGAATATACGGACATGAGTATGCGTAGTACAATGGATTCCAGCATGCGGGTCATTGAATTCGCAAAATTTCCCTGTCCTAAGTATCATCAAACAAATCGATAGTTTACACGCGACCTACTGGCAAATAAAGAATTATTTTACGAATTCAATTGCCTGCATGTTAGAATCAAATGTCATATGTGTAATTAAATATTCATTTTAAAATTCAGCATTTTTTTATTAAATACAAAAATATTTTATTTTTTGTTTTTATATATGCCAAGTCATAGCCTACAACATTGTTATAAACTGTGAATTGTTTCGGTTTGGTATGTCAGTCGGTTTTAGTGGGGTACATAAAACCGTAAAGTGCAAATTTCGACGTTTACGACTCATTACGCAAAAACGATGAGAGATACACAAATTTCCCATGAGGGAGATTTAGTCACAATTAATGTCTAAGACAAGAAAAAAAATATTTGGTACAAATAAAAAAAAAAAGTCGTTGAAAACTGATGTCAATTCGCTGCTACTCACTGGAACAGCAGACAATGAATGAATTAACTAGACTTGTGTATGTATAGGACAGTGGATTGTAGCATGCGAGTCATTGAACTCGCTAATATTTCTTTTCCCTGTCAATCGACAAGAAGAAATTCTCGGCGTGAAGACTATAAGTCGATGATGGAAAGTTGGCAAGAGAGTATAGGGAAGTTCTCAGCAGTAGCACGGACAGTGTCTGTATTACACGAGGCAGAGTGTTATAAGGATCGATACTACATCAGCGAGCTATGGAGGTGGCGTGATGTGGTGGCGTGACAGCTTGCAATAACAGTCCCAGCAATAACACTACATACAACTGCACGGCCGAGCAATCAACGTTGTCCCTCCACTATGACTCGTACTAAAACATTCGCGCTTTAAGGGGGGGTACTAGACAATTTTACGGTTTTTTTTTCTTCAGTTTTTCAGCCATAACATTTATTCTAATTGTATAATTAAAATTTTCTCTTCGACAAAGCATAGGATACATTCAAGGTAAACTGCCTTACATAAATAATAATGGAATCTTTCATTAATTTGTCATGCAAAATCATTGAAAGAGAATTCTTGAAAGTTAATCTATAATTCTCATGCAATAATTTTGGATTACAAATAAATGAAAGATTCCATTATTATTTACGTAGAGCAGTTTACCACGAATGTAGTCTATGCTTTGTCGAAGAGAAAATTTTGATAATACAATTTGAATAAATGTGAACCAAGTTGGCCCAAAAACTGAAAATACAGTAAATTGTCTAACACCTCTCGAAAGAGGGCATGCTCTCTTGTTTCAATGTTTTTATGATAATTATTTTTTTTAAGCTTAAACGATAGTAGATACCTACCACAAAAATTTTGACAGTTTTCTTTAAAATGGTTTTACCGTGATAACTATTACTATATTTAACAAAAAAATTATACGGTTTCGCCAAAAGAGTCAGTTAACTGGAATTTCATTAATTAGATCCTTCATAATGAGCTAAAACCATAGTATTTACTGACTTGAAAAAATCAACCAACACGGAGAAGACGATTCCAAACAAAACTGCTAGAAATATCTTGTACACCTGCTCTTTTTAGGCGTAAAAAACTAATATCGCAAAAAAAAGTAGAAACACAAGAGCATGACTTTAAGGGCACGGGCTACCACAATTTTCATCATCATTATTTTATTTTGTATTTGTACCTGATATTTTTTTCTTATTTAAGACACAAAATGTGACTAAATCTGGCTCTTATGAATTTTTTTATCTCTCATAGTTTTCGCGTAATGACTTGTTAAAGTCATATTTTGCATGTTTCCGTTTTAACGACTACACTAAAACCAACTGATATACCAAACTCAAAAAAATCACAGTGGATAAAGACATTGCAGGCTACAATGTCATGCTCATAAAATTAAAGACTAAACATTATTTGTATTTTTAAAAAAATTATTGAACTTTTTAAATTTTTATTTTTAGTTTCAGCAATTTTTTAAAATTCAAATAATTTTTATTCTTAAATTTCATGAGCAAGTCATTGTAGCCTGTAATGTCTTTATCCAGTGTGATTTTCTTGAGTTCTGTATATCAGTTGGTTTTAGTGTAGTCGTTAAAACGGAAACATGCAAAAATATGACTGTAACAAGCCATTACGCGAAAACTATGAGAGATAAAAATATTTCACAAGAGCCAAATTTAGTCACATTTTGTGTCTTAAATAAAAAAAATATGTGGTACAAATAAAAAATTAAAAAATGGTGATGAAAATTGCAGTAGACCGCGCCCTTAAGAGTAGTACATAGTTCAGCATTAAAAGAATCAGTTTAAAACTAAAGTTTTCTCGAAGCCAATTTGCAAAAAATAAATATTAAAAAAACAGCAAACCTAGACAATAATTCTTCCCAGCTTTCTGAGCAAAATGTTATTTTCGCTAGCGTACTTCAGAAGGACAATATCTGGGGCTGAAACCTCGTATATTTAAATTTGGTTGAAAACATCACGCTTAAAAAATACACCATGCTGAGTAAATGTTTGCTCATAAACTTAGTAGGCTGTACATCATTATCTCGGTTTGCTGTTTTGAAGTATTTCTATATCGACTTTCAAAAACGTTCGATTTTAATGAATGTTTTTAGTGTTTACTTACCTACTACGTACTCTTAAGATTCAGATCTACACTTATTTGATAGTCTATAAGGAAAAACTACCAAACAACAATCCTAGATAATGATATTTGCCAACTTTATGAGCAAACATTTACCCGGAATGATGCATTTGTTGAGTGTGATCTCTTGCGCCGCAATTAAATGTACGAGGTTTCGACGTCAGAGATTGTTCTTCAGATATACGTTAATCGAGAAAAAATTTTGCTCAGAAAGTTGGCACAAACTATTGTCTGGAATTACTTTTTTTTTTATTAATTTTTGAAAATTGGCTTTAAGAAACCTACAATTCGGAACTGATGCTTTTAGTGCTGAATTATATACCATATACTCTTAATATATACAAGCAATGAAACGAAATATGTCTCCTAAAACTGAAAAGTAAAAAAAATATATAAATACATAAATAATTTCTTTCTACTCATAATTTACTGGCGGGGGGAAAAATATATATGTTTAAATATTTGAATGCAATTATAATTTTTATCATTCCGCTCATTTACATAAAATTAGCATTTAAATTATACTGGTGATTATTCTAGATTATATATATATATATACACTTCTCACTGTATGCTGCTCTATATGCAAAAACAAAAAGGGAAAACAGCCATGTCAAACACGTTTGTATTATTTTAGCAGTTGGCTTTCTACATGCAGCACGACTTTTGCCTCAGCCTGTACATTAACGGCATCATTTCTCTGTAACGAGCGGACAGCAAATATTAAGTAGTGTTTTGAGTCGTATGAAAGTTGTTTTACGGCGACAATAACCAGTTTCGATTCAAAATAAAGGCGGCTGAAAAAAAAAATAGAAAAAGAAAAAAAAAAAAGAACAGAAACGCGAAATACTTGAGGACAAATGCCGCCTGCTAATAAAAGTCCCCGTAGTCGGCCGTGTTTTTTAAGTTTTTGTGAACAACGGCTCATATTGTCTACGCGCAGCGGGAAACATTATCGATCATTTTCAATGGCGCGGCTCGCGCGACAATATAGCATAACAACGATTATTACAAGCCGCGAGATGTAAACGCCCCATTGTATAGAGAGAAATTATAACTTGTTCGCCCGTTATCGCGAGGAAAGTAGTATTCGGTCATTGGCGGCGGTGACAATGCAACGGTTTCCAACAATTTAAACAATGATCGTTCCAACGAGATAGAGGAGGGGGAGGTGGGCCAGTGAGGGAAGGGGGAAGATAAAAATGGCGGCGGTTTAACGGAGGGGGGAAAGGGGAAGCAGTACGCACGACTCGTTGAGTCACTTATCCGCTGGCAGAAGGTAAAAATGTTTCTACGCCGAACAGCAAAACCACGTGCAAACATATGGATATTACTTCGACAAACAAGATAACGTTCGTTTGCAATGAAAAACAACGCCGCGTTCACAAGCGTATAGTCACACTTTCCTACCGCTCGGTACGCACGAAATACCAATCACACAAAGGTTCTACTTGATTAATCGATAAAGTGAGCACTGACTAAAGTTTTCTTCCTGCCATTTTGCAGCCATCATTACTATTCTTAATTTAAAAACTTCTGTGTAACTGAAAACCAGTGTAAAAGTGTAAACGTTTCAACAATCTCAAAAGTGAACGTCTATTGGCCCAATAAAACAAATTTTTAATGAATTACAAGTTCTGCTAAGTGCTCCGTGTAAAGTGAACAAGATATATATAAAATCACAAAAATTGAAAAGAAATAAAGAAACAAAAAAAGAACGAAAAAATAAAACCGTTTTTTTGTCAATACGTAACTTGTATAGAAACTTTATTGTAAATGTATTTTGTGATTTAACAAAATTGCCAGTGTTTCTCATGTTTTTATTTCATTTGTGTATGTGGTAACTACAGACAAACTCAGCTAGTTTTTTTTACGATTACCTTTAGCAATAACCTTAAAAAGAAATTAAAGACAAAACTTCATTGGAATTCGCCCCCAACTGCACGGCAAGATGGTTTTTTACTGCCATAAATTCTAAATTTATTAACGACTGGATTCAAACCTCGTCAGTTCAGAAACTTCACAATGGTTGTTTTACTCTATGGCAGTGTGCCTGTCATGCAGGTCATAGATTATTTTTTTATAAGTCGGAAAGGTGAACTGAGCACTTTTGAAAAACTTTTCTGTTAAATGTAATAATTATACATTTTTTTTAGGCCTCAGGGGTTAATTTTTGAGAAAGGTAAACACTACAAACTGTGTTTATTACGTACTACGTCATGTTTGTGTTACCAAATAGCGAAAACGTACTACTTGGCTGACAAGTAAAAAGTAATCGGGGCTTCAAAATAGATCACTTTGCCCGTTAAAGTACGCATAGGCCTAAACCAGGGAATATTATTCACTTATTGTCAAAGTTATTTTTACACTCGAACGTAAAAATTAAGTTTTAAAAACTGTAAACACTGTTTTTGTAGAAAAAAAAAAAGTATTGCTGTGTCTTGTTCGGTTTTTTAGGGTTTGGCAACGTAGGGTGGATAGATTCGAACAAATAAAACAGCGTTACGAGTGGCAACGTTGGAAACTAGAAACTTGTTGGTATTTCGATGGTGTTCTGTTTATTTACCAAATTTTTATATTTCTCCGTTGAATAAATAGTTTATTATTTATTCTATATAAATTATTTATCTGTATTTTCACTCCCTGCAATACGAATTCTACGTTAATATTTGTTATTTGGTTTTAGGGTAATTTATTTACCAAACATGAAATTCATTTTAGAATAAAAAAATTACTACGCATAAAATAATACTACGGGCTTTAAATTTACATTACTACTTTTATTAATGGATATGTATTTATTTTTCAACCGGAACGCGGTAAATAAAACGTTAGTAAATAGCCGCAGACAAATTTACGAAGAAATTCGGGAATTTACCGTGCTCCTTCACCTCATTCTAAATCCCCAAATATTTACTTCACTGTTTTGGTCACATGGTTGATTTAGTAACTTACACAGTCGTTTCGAAAACGGCTAAAATTTCATCTGAAGTGTCACGGAAAAATTAATTAGCTACTAGTCCGCTATAGTTAAGGAAAAAAAAGTTTTACAAATAATATAACTATATTACTGTGTATTCTGCCGCCCACTCCCTCCTTCCATCCATAAATTCTTTTACCAAGTTAATATCAATCATGCCAGGTCGATCCTCTTATGAACCTACTCAAACATTTCTCTAGATTATTACCCTGGGTTTGTTAGCATATAGCCATAAAACGTGATAACGAATTTCAGGGTCGTGTCTGGCGGGAGGGACGTGTACCCTCCCCCCAAAATTATGTACAAATAAATTATATAAAAATATTAATATTCCTACCTGCGGTACATTTTTAGTTCACACATAAAAACTACTTAAATAGCCTCTATTTTACATTTTGCAATCTAAAACTTTCCCAGGGGAGGAACAACCCACACCCCCTTTTTTTAGAGAGGTGATCAACATATCGACCTCTGGATATACTTGCCCCCCCCCCCTTCCCAAAAGTTAACTGCCGCGCACGCCTGCGACGAATATTAATACGTAAAAACTTCACCAAATACTCAGTAAATACTCAAATACTCGCTATTTCAGTTGCAAACATCGTTAGTAATTACTCCTGTGATATTTATCAACACAGGGTTTAAAACATTCTTGAATTAAAAGAGCTGAACAGTCAGCTAGACACTCCTAAAATTCCAAACCAATGATCACTGCCAGAATTTTTAATTAAACCGACTTGTCTCAGCTCATAATGAAGTTATGGCGGAACAGAGGCCAGTTCGATCAGTTTTGATACATTAGTGCCACTTATTAATAAGCAATAACAATGTTAAGAGCGCGGTTATGTATGCATATTGAGACTGGAAAGTTCGTTAACTTCGGTGCGTGTGCGCGATGGACGACGTATAAAACAGCTTCACGTGAGTTTTGAAATTGATCACGGTCCAGCGCTGCCGCTATTATTACCTCTGTGATCCAATCGTCCTCGAGGAGTAATTAATTACACGTTAGCACCAGCCACTAATTAGAAAATATTAATAACAAACTAACAACTTGTGAAAAGCTGCTGTGCACCAAGATGATCCAGGCACATTCACATAAAATGTAAGAAGACATTAAGGTTACCGCCTAGGTGGAGGTATCTTGAGTGTTCCGTGTCCTAAGTGTGGAGCGCTGAGGGGGAGACAGCTCCTCCTAGCCTCTAGGCGCAAGTCACTGAACCGATGTGCTGTCTTCTCCTTCATAGCTAGAGGCACGATTATTTCGCGTATTGATTCTAGGTCAGGTATACTTCTCTCCTCCTCCTCACGAGAGCGGTTTTAACACACATTTGACGACTGCAAGCCAGTTATAAATAAGGAAACAAGTCGTGGGGATATCACGTGCTACACGTTTGTACTGTTAGAAGCCAATGGATATGCGGCTTCAGCCGGTACACGTATAGAACTAAGAAGTCTAAGCTGTTGCCAGATGAATACGCGAAATACTCGTGCCTCTATACCATAGGAGATCGCGTCAATGAAGTTAGATTATATTATATGTAGACATGCTGAAATATCGCGGAAGGTAAATATCTAGAATCACTACTCATCATTAGAGAAGGTGATTTATCGCGAGAATTTTTTCTGCCAGCATATTCTGCAAATCGCTGTAGCGTCCTGCGTGATATATTATTGGCCGATGGTTGTGTGCCACGGTGTAGTTGTTTACAGACCAATCACATACGTCCAGTAGTAGTGCACCAGAGTTATCATTGGCCCAGTCAAATAGGGACTCGCCAGTAACGAAATAAAAGCGTCAGATATGAATACATTACATTGAAGCCTAGCAAACAATCAACTTTTCCCGCGATAAATCACCTTCTCTACTCATCATGTACCGGCCAAACTATTGATTTTTAGACATATAGTTTATTAATTTTAAATGATTTTAGTGATGTTCTAAGTAGTCCTACGTTAAAAAATTTTTAGTTTAGGTTTTTAGGTTAGTTTAGGTTAGGTTGTTAGGTTAGTTGAAGTTAGTTTTCGTTAGTTTAAATTAATTTAGGTTAGTTTAAGTTGGATTAGGTTAGTTTAGGCTAAGTTAGGTTAGGTAACCTAACTTCACCTAACCGATTAGGTTAGGTCAGGTTAGGTTACCTAACCTAAACTAACATAACTAAGCCTAAACTAACATAACTTAGCCTAAACTAACCTAACTTAGCCTAATCTAAACTAACCTAATCTAACGTAAATTAACCTAATCTAACTTAAACTAAACTAATTTAACTTAAACTAACCTAAACTAACCTAAAACACCTAACCTAACAAAAATTTTTACGTAGGACAATTAGAAAGCCGCGAGAAACATTTTTTCATCAGTAAACTACATGTCTAAAATCAATAGTTTGGCCGATATACACTGAGTAGTGATTCTTGATATTTACCTCGCGGAAATATTTTGTCTACATACTCTTGGTAGCTTCATTTAGCATGTATGATTGGTTATACTCACTGATACGTCTAAGTTAACTACAGAACAACCAAAGATATTAATATTAGAGACACTGGTAAATCGCGGAAAAAATTGATTGTTTGCTAGGCTCCAACATGCTATGTATAACACTGAAGGTTTTGCACCTATATTGGCTACCGTTAGAGGTGATGGTTTATCGCGCGGAAACTTTGACTGTTTGCTGGATTTCAACACACGTTCAGCTTATCGGAAGATTACTGGCTTTAGCTTGTACGTAGAGCTGTTGTCTTATTTGACTGAGCCAATAAGAAACCCGCTATTGTAATATGTGATGCCTATCGTTGGTCTGCAGGCATCTATGTTGTGTCAGACGTATATCACCCAACCATACGTTTCGCAAGAAACTACAGTGTTTTCAAGAGTATGTAGGCACAACAATTTTTCGCAATATACCATCATCTCTAGTTATCGTCTACATGAAACACTCTGTCCCTCTTCAACAGACCCAGTTAGAACTGTACAGATAAAAGACAGAACGTGTGTGATTTGCCAGAAAACAGTCAAAACGTGCCACGATTGTGATAATACACTTTATTGGAGACTACGTTAAATATTTTCGCGTTTTTTCAGTGTCTGTAATTAATAGTGGAATAGTATAATTATTTTTCTTTTTTGCTCAGTCAAATGGGACAGTCAATTCACGTACACACGATAGCCTGTAGCAGGAACAAACCATCTGACATGATCGTCGTACGTCGCAACCTACCTAGGAGTAAAATTTTTCCGCGGTAAATCACCAAAGGTGTATTGTACACACCCATAACTATTTGTTAAGTTTTTGCGCCATGAGCTTTTACCTAAGCAAATACAATATAAATAAAAACTTGAGAACATCGTTTAAATGCATTTTGTCTGAAAAGATTCTTGCAAAGGAAGTGCACGAATGAGTAAAATCGTGGGCATACACAACTGATGCAATGGCGTACACGATTTTACTTTACTCAAACTAACTTTTGGAAATCCCTACTAATATATTCGCTGACGGAGTAAACCATAAACTCTTTAATTTGCTTTTTGGAAGGATTTTTGAATAGAAACATACTTTCTTGTGTGTGTATAAGAAGTTTGCTGACCATCTTGGTAGCAGAATACGTGGGTAGAGCCAGTTATTTTCGGTGAAAAGAATTTTGCAACACTTTGTTTCAATGCTTTACATGCAAACCTGCAGCTTTGCTTCACTGTTAGTGATTTGATTGTTCTGATCCCTCTGCGTTTTGGGAGCTGCAGCCAAACGAGAGACGTTTCTGCACTAAGACACTGCCAAAAAAATTATGAAGCAGAGCTGCAGGCATGCACGTAAGGCATTGAGACAAATTTTCGCAAAATTCTTTTTACCAAAAATCACACGCTATACCGGATGTATCACCTATGAGCCGTCAGAAAAATATAATACTTAGATTGAATATAAACAATAACACGAGTAACCGAATAATTCACTACATGAAAATAGGTGCCTTACTCGTTTGTCGATCTACGACATGGCCTACGTCATCTTCGCCCCGAAACACCATATCAACGTAATCCTTAGTCGCTACTTAGGAGAAAAAAAATACATTTTACGGTCAATATTTCATTAACATTCTCGAAGTACATGTCGCTATGTTCTAATGACAGGACACCCTATCGATTGTCGTAAAAAATAAACCTTTTACACGGTTTAACTTAAAAAGACCAACAAAATGGCACTGCTTCTAAAGCCTACGACAAATTTTCTTTGGGCAAACGCTACTTAAACAAAGCAGAAACACCAGCTTAAATGCACCTTACGACTCATTGATACAGCCACGATTTTGTGTCGCGAAAAGATTTCTGCAATACTTTGTTTCCGTGCCTTACGTGCACGCCGTCAGGTCTTCGGGCAGACGCGTCTCTTATTTGAATGCACCGATCAGAATATGGTTATCTGATTTCATACTGCTGCGATTTGCCAGTATATCCCCAAGACAAGCGAGAGCTAAAACATCTTATCACTGACCACGAAGTAAAACTGCAGATGTGCACATAAGGCATTCAAACAAAGTGGGGCAAAAATCTTTTCGCCACAAAATCGTGGTTCTACTCATAGATAAGGAGTAGAAAATTTTGCGAATTCAATGACATGTCGACTAGAATCCATTGTACTATGCATAGGGCCACGATTTTGTCGCGAAAAGATTTTTGCCACACTTTGTTTCAGTGACTCACGTGCACATCGGCAGTTCTGTTTCAAGGTTATTGGCAGCGTGTCTTTGTTCATACACGTTTCTCCTTTGACTGCACCAATCAGAATAAGATTATTGTGAGTCTGTACGTCTATAATTTGCCAAAGCAAGTGAGAGTAAAATCATCCAACCACAGACGATGTAGCAGAGCTGCAGGTGTGCACATGACGCATCGAAACCAAATGTTGCAAAAATCTTTTCGCCATAAAATCGTGGCTCTAACTATGCATACTCAAGCCCCGTATATTCGTTCATTGTCTGCTGTTCCACGGAGTAGCAGCTAGTAGACAAATAGTCGGGGCTTGAGTATGTATAGAACAATGGATTCTAGCCTAACTTCCCAGTCCCTACTCATAGATGATACACATGGGTCTCTTTTGTTCGTACACTTCACGTCGCGAACATGATGTTTCCCCGGCACCCGGACTGTAGAAGACGGACATCCTTGGTCGGAGAAGCCAGCAAGAGCAGGTCCCGAGAACTGGTCAAACACAACACCCAACAATCCCAACAACTCCAGGCGTCGTCGTTTGAACAGATGCCCGCAGCACGCGAGCCTCCGAAGACCGAGGCTGGAATACCGTCAAACAAGCTGCTAACTAAAGCCGGTCAACTTGGGTTGGGGTTGGAAGCTGCACAGCTCCAACGCCGAGACCAGCGCAAACTTTGACGGCGGACTACTGCGGAGAGGAGAAGTTTACAGGGAACTAGATGCCTGTCCGTTACACGAGCCCCGCTCACAGGTGCCTGTACAGACGCCGGGGAAGTCGGCCCAGGAACAAGAGCAAATATACCTGAATGTAAGCCTGAATTGCGTAGGAACCTCTCCATCAAACGGCACCACGACTCGGTCGTGACGTCTGTCTGTGCGTCTCGTCTCAAAACACGTTCCTGACATGTGAAGTCTTATCGGTGATACAAGTAGTGGCGGTTCGTGGATTGTTGCCAGGTAGGACTGCAGTTGACAAGAGCTGTACGGGGTTGTGCGCTGGTTGACTCTACAGCCACTGACAAGCTGATGTGCAGGTGCCCCTCACTTCTGAGTGGTCACAACACATCTAGTTGCCGGCAAATATTTCATGGTCGTTGGTCTACGGCGCGTTCATCGAGAGTGTACAGTTCCGATTATCTGCAGCCCCACCTGGCAACAACCCACGAGCCGCCACTGAACACAGCGTGTGTGATTTGCCCCAAGATTGTTCACACGTGTCACGATTAATATACTACCGCTTACTGGAGACTATTTTAAACATGTTCACGGTTTTCCTGTGTCGATCACAATGAAGGTTACTACAATACCACGTGTCTGTGGTTTGCGGGTACAGAATCCACAAGACACACGAGAGTTAAAACAACGAATCACTGACACTGTCTATGAAGCATAACTGCAGATGCGCACGTAAAGCACTGATACAAACTGAGACACAATTATTTTCGCGAAAAGTTCGTGGTGCTACACATTCGGCATTTAAACACGTTGGTGGGAAATTCTTTTCACAAAAAAATCAGTGGTTCTAACCACGGTCGTAGTAGAACAGGTCTGGACACTCGCCTATCTACCAATGTATTTTGCTTGACCCCCTTGTTGTTTGGCTGTAGTTCGTCAAGTTACCGAGAATGTTGTACTTTTTGGCGCTGTAATCCGGGCGGTCGGACTCAAACTCCGCTCACTTCTTTCCATTGTTGACATTATAAAGTAAATAAAGATTTCTGGAGCCATGATTTTAAATTGTGAGCGAAGGAAGTATTTGATACATTGATAAAAAAAAATACGTTTTGATAAATGGTTTACCTTAGCGGGAGGGAAGTGGGCGGAGTTTGAGCTCGACCGCCCTAACTGCAGCGCCAAAAACGTATAGCATTGTAGTGAACGTAGTGAACTACAGCCAAACAACAAGGGGGCAAGTTTCCAGACCTGTTCTTCTACGACCGTGGTTCTAATCTTGCTCACTTCGGCACAGTCAATTACGCGACGCCTCAGCCATTGCCTTTGCAAGGGCGCGGTCTACCGTCATTCCCACCACCATGTTTTTATTTTTTATTTGTACCAGATATTTTCTTTCTTATTTTAGACACAAAATGTGACTAAATTCGGCTCTTACGAAATTTTTTATATCTCATAGTTTCCGTGCCATGGCTCGTTAAAGCCAAAATTTACATGTTTCCGTTGTAAGAACTACACTAAAACCAACTGACATACCAAAAGACGTCGCAGGCTACAATGTCACGTACATAAAAACAAAGAATAAAAACTTGTTTTATTTAAATAAAAATGCTTAATTTATTAAATAAACATTTCTACAAACATATTTGATTTCGTGGTTTAACATAGCTGAATTTGTAGTTTACAACATCGTTATTCACTGTGAATTTTTTCAGCTTGGTAAGTGAGTTTGCTTTCGTGTTGTCCTTAAAACGGAAACATGTCAATTTTGGCTTTAACGGGCCTTTACGCAAAAACTATGCTATGTAAAAAAAATGTGATAAGAGCACAATTTAGTCACATTTTGTATTACAACAAGAAAGAAAAATAACTGGCACAAATACAAAAAATAAAAATATGGTGGTGACAACTGCGGTAGACCGCGTACCATGCCAGCATTCACTTGGGAGTGATTTCGAGAACCCGTGGAAAACCGAAATCAGGATTGCTGTAGACGGGATCGAACTCGGATCCTCCAGAATGCGAGTTCTACGTATTACCGTTGCGCCACTTTGCTTGGTGCGTGCACATCTGCAGCTCTGCTTCATGGTCAGTGATTGGCTGTTATTATCTCTCAACATATTTTGATCTACGCACAAATCGCAGACATGTGGTGTCGCAGTGATGTTATTCTCATTGGCTCAGTCAAATGAGTGACGCCTCCACACGAATGTACGGTGACAATAAATACGTACCAGAGCTGCAGACGAGGAAGTGAGGCATCGAAACTAAATGTTGCATAATTCTTTCCACCAAAAATCATTGCCTCTACTAATTACGTTGACGATAACCTCATACGACTGCTACCCGACGAGTGGTGCAACAGCGAGGATCGCCGACGACCCACGGATATCCCCGAAGAGCAGTAATCTCCGCGGCCGGCTGGCAGCAGGTGTGCGGGGGTGAATGGAAGCAGGCAGGACTGAGTGAGCAGGGGTTGTTTTCACCCCCTGCGAGCGGGCACAGGCAACAGATGGGGATGGCCTCCACCCCAGCCAAGGGCCGGGGGAGAACCTGTTGGATGCGAGGGGCCACTGGGAGAGGGAAGCAAGCACCACTTGATTTATCGGCGACACGGCCGGGACTGTGCGGTCAGACAGGACTCTCCTACCGTCAACCCCCGCGACCTGTTCCACCCCCAACCCCCTCCTAAGCACTAGGTATGCTAGAGATAGGGACCTGAAAACGTCGCGTATTGATTCTAAGTCAGGTTCAACGTCAAGAACGTATGCCTAACTTTTGCTTCCATGGTTAGACGACAGCTGTTTATACACAACTTTGACGACTTCATGTGTAACAAAATAAGTCATGGGGATATCACGTGCCACCCGTTCCTACACTTAGAAGCCAATGCATATTCGACCTTGACCAGAGCGTGTATAAGACTGAGAAGTCTAGGCTGCAGCTTGATGAATACGCGAAATAATCGTGCCTCTATCTATTAGACACAAGTTAAACTTCATCCACATATACGTCCGTGTCACTTTCGCTATTGGTAGAGGTACTTTCGCGTATTAATCTGGTAACAGCCTAGACTTCTCAGACCTATACACACACTGGACAAAGCCAAATATCCATTGGCTTGTAACCGTAATACGTGTTACCACCACGACTTGTTTCCTTATTTATCACTGGCCTGCAGTCGTCAAAGATGTGTTGAAACAGGTGTCGTCTAACCACAGGAGTAGTGAAGTATACAATATTGGCATTCAACCTGACCTAGAATCAAAACACGATATAATCTTGCCTCTAGCTATTGGCCCTTGGTTTGTCTTACACCTTCTGAAAGTCGCTGAGCAATAACTAGAGCCCGGTAATTTTCGCGAAAAGAATTTTGCAGCACTTTGTTTCAGTGCCTTACGTGCGCACCTGCATCTTTGCTTTGTGGTCAGTGATTGAATGCCGTAACACCCAACGCGTGGAGGTTAAACCCGCAAATCACATACGTGATGTGTGACAGTTATCCGTGTACTGATTGGCACAGTCAAATGAATAATAACTCTGCACAGAAACACTCTGTCAATAACCATGAAGTTGAACTGCAGGTGTGCACGTAAGACACTGAAACAAAGTAGGGCAAAAATCTTTTCGCGAAAACTACCGGGCCCTAGCAATAACAAGAATGTAACTGAACGCATGCGGGGTCGGTCCCCGGATTTTCGCATGTGGGAATCGTGCCGGACGATTCTGTTGGTTGGCGGTTTTTCTCGGTGATCTCCCGTTTACCCCGCCTCTTCATTCCGGCGCCGCTCCATTCTTACCTCATGTCACCCCTCACCAGCGCTGAGACCTCGATGTTATGCGCTGACCAAAATCTCTCATTCACTCAATTCTTGCTTACGATAAACCGCCTACGTATTATTAACTTGTTAACATCTACCCAAGGTAAACACAAACAGCGTGTGCTTAAATTGAAATCATTTGTAATTTATAAAATAATCTTCGATAGTTCGTTGCCAATGAGTACAATATTTTTCTCGCACAGTTTGTTGTTTTACAAAAGAGCACGCGAGTTATACACCGGATTCATTAGGCAAAATAGTTACAAATATTTTCTATATGAAAATAAAAAGGTAAATTCATACGTTGGGCTTCTACATATATCATATAGGACCTATATATGTGTGTACACAAACACAATACACATATTCAATAAATATTCACTTCGCATAACCAAATGCTTCGTACTCGACACAATCCGCAGGATTAGTATTGACACTGCAGTTGATATTTATGTTTAATGAAAAACAATATTCTGGAGATGGTAACAAAATAAATTGATTGCCTCTGATCGGCATGAATTTGTTTACCAACCTTTCAATTTGATAATTACATAACGAAGCTAATTTGCAAGTTTTGCGTAGTATTTACTCAATAGGCTTTACGGCGTGTTTTAAATTAATTACTCCTGCCGTTTTTACCGCGTCTAAGTGAAATGCTCAAAATGCAATTCAGCATTATGGTCAGTAAATGGAAATTAAAATGTTCGGCAATCATCACAATAGCTGATTAATACCAGAATTATAAGTAGAGGTGACGTAATTTTACATTCGGCTGAAAATGACATCACGTCGATATCAGAGAACATACTTGTTCACGGACGATGCACGAAGCCCTTGCAAAATGAGTGAGTTAAGAGATTTTGGCCAGCGCTTAACATAGAGGTGTTTAGAGCTGGCGAGGGTGACATACTGTGAGGATGGAGCAGCGCCGGAATGAAAGGGCGGGGGAAACGGGAGATCCCTGAGAAAACGCGCCAACCAGCGGCAACGTCCGGCACGATTCCCACATGCAAAAATCCGGAGACTGACTCCGCAGGGAATGGAACCCGGATCGCCTTGGTAGGAGGCGAGAGGTCTGACCCCTTGGCCACCGCTACCCCCTTGTAAAATGAAGATATTGATTAAAGTAATAATTATACATAATAATAAGAAATCGTCTGCATTAAAAGTTCGAGAAATTAACTGAAAACACTTGAACGCGGATTCGTTGGAGGACAACAGGTTTGTGAAACGGTGCATGAGATGTGGGGAGGGGGACAGGAAAATTTCGCTCATTCAATGACCTGCAGTTTAGAATTCATTGTCCTATGCATATTCTTGCCCCGTCTATTCGTTCACTGGCTGGTATTCCAGCGAGTAGCAGCTAGTGGACAAATGATCGGGCGCTTGGGTATGCATAGGTTGTTGATTCTAACATGCAGGTCACAGAATTCGCACAATTTTCCTGTTCCTAGGTATATCGCGAAAATATTTTGTGCCAACATACCCTTGAAAGCACTGTAGTTCTTGGTGACATGTATGATCAGGTGATACACGTCTGACACAACGTAGCTGTCTGCAGACCAATAACAGGCATCAAATATACCAATACCAGGATTCATATTCGCTCAGTCAAATAGGGCAAAGCTGAACGTGCGTTGAAACCCAGCAAACAGTCAAGTTTTCCCGCGATAAACCATCATCTTTATATATGTACAATAGCAATGACAGAACTCTGAACACCAATTCAATTAGACGAACAACTCGTAGGGACCAGTTAAGTTCACGTTACTTACTATCAGACATCAGACTGGACTCCAAATTACTGTGTTCACATCTAGCTTCTGCTGTTGACAGACAGTTTGTGTCGCTCGCCTGAAACTTTTTTTCAATCAATTACAGAGTGCTGCGGTGGCCGAACGGTCAGATCATTCGCCTCCCACCAAGGCGATCCGTGTTGGTTCGATTCCCGGCGGGGTAGTTCCCCGGATCTTCGCATGTGGGAATCGTGCCGGACGATACAGCTGGTCGGCGTGTTTCCTCGGGGCTCTCCCGTTTCTACCGTCCCTTCATTCCGGAGCTGCTCCATGCTCTCCTCATGGCAGCCCTCACCAGCGCTAAAGACCTAGATGTTAAGCGCTGACCAAATCTTTTACTTACTCAAACAATGATATGTCAACTGTAAAATGCCTAGTAGCCTGTAATGCTGGCACGGCCGGGAAGCTATAACGTCGCGTAGCTTGTTCAGGTGGGTATAGGACATTGAATTATGTCTGTTAGAACAGTTTGCCACCAAATATTATTTATTTATTCAGTTATTTACACTTAATCGGTAGAGGTAAAGGAAATATGAGTCGGCCAAGGTTTTATTTTCCTACTCATCACAGCATTCGCGTGGAGTGAATTCGGATAACCATGACAAACCGAAATCAGGATGGACAAAGCCAGGATCGAACCCATGCCCTCCCGAACACGGGGAGAGCGTTTTACCACTGCTCCACCTCGCTCGTTGATATTCGATTATTTATTTATACACGAACAAAATTCAGTTCCAAGGCCGGTTTACAATTTGCCGTGTCTAACATATTCTTATACTGTACAGTAATCTTCACTACCAAGTAAAAAAAAACAATAGATAACATAACGCTATAAGTAAATAAAACAATACAATAAGTAAAATACTACAATAGGCAATTCGGTACATAATACAATGGAATAAACAAATAATATACAATACGGTACAATTCAGTGAAGGAAGTAGTAATAATAGCCATACTAATATATCGTCTTCCTAAATAGCTCTAGAAATTCTGACCGAAACACTCTGACGCGAGTTAGATGAAGGAAAAAAATAACTGGAAAGTTTTGGGACGGGGAAAAACAGAAACATGTATTTGAGAATACAAATTTAAAAAAAAAAAAAAAAAAAAAACAATGAGAATACCTTAGGTCCAGGATTATCAAACTCGGCAAAGTGCATGTTTACCACTGGGCACCCGAGGGCACCTGTTTACCACGCAATGATGAGGAGGAGGAGCCAGGAGGCAACGAAACTTCCCCGAGAAAACCCACCACCGACCACGAGATATCGTCTGGTAAGATATCACATGCGAGAATCCAGGGTCCAACCCCGCCGGGAATCGAACCCGGATCGCCTTGGTGGGAAGCGAATGGTCTGAGCACTAGGCCACCGTGACTCCACAGTAATGAAATAAATACTGCAATGGTAATGTACAAAAAAAAATACTTTCAAATGTTGCAATTTTTTTCTAACCATTCCTGTAAATACTTAGCACGTGGTTTTCAATGTGACGTCCGTTAAACAGTTTCAATGATGATTCTTAGTTGACGAATTTTAGAAATCACGAAGCTACATTTAGATTAATATGATGTATAGGGTAATTCGATATTCTAGGTATATTGGCTACTTACCATGCAGGAGTGTTTCGACTAAACAAAAATACATACAAATATTAAATGAGGAGGGTAAATTCGATTATTTCTCATCGACGTTATGCGAGCCAAACGGAAACTACACTGTAAAAAAATTAAGGTAAATTTACTCTACATGTAATGGAAGCTAATTAACTCTACAAGTGAGGGAAAATTACTTAACACGTGTCAAGGAAAGTTACTCAACTGATAATGTATTTTTTAATTACATATTGGCGCAGCCCTCTAGGACAATGTGACATAACACGCGAGCGAAACTTCTGAGTGGTTTGTGTGGCGAATACACTACCTTGCGGAAAATTCCACACATATTCAGAAATCAGAGTTCCCTCTCAAGGTTTGGGAATATTACCATACATATGATGAGTAATATTACTAACTTTTTTTACAGTGTAACTTCAGGAGAGCATACTATGAACTTCGAACGCAACATAGATTTACCAATAGAAATCGATATTAATCACGTTTTAATTTCCGCTAATGTTCGACATTAAACAAACAGAGCCTCAACCATTAAATCCATGCATTCATTTCCAGTCGCGAATTATAATAACAATAATACGAGTAAAGACCGCAATGTCGGTTACGATTTTCAGTCGGCTGGCGTGGAAACACAATACAGTGCTGATTAACTGCCGACTGTCGCGACAATAAAACTTATTTAATTTATTTCGCATAAAATAAACGCTATGGATACACAAAACCTTAACGACGTTGTTAATGCTTTATTGCGAGCGCGCATCAGCGATTATCAAAGTGCACAGTTTGTAAACACGGGTTTAATTATATATATTTGCGTCACAGAGGGGAATTAAGGGGCAGGGAAAGGCTGAAATAAAATCGAGTATTTAATTTTCTGCTGACATAAATTTTATCGACACTAAATGCAAGTTATTGGATAAGTCTGCCGTCACGGGGCGTGAACAAAATTCGCGACGGCCACCAGCCAGCATGTGAGTTTCCCAACATCACGTACAGTACTGAATAACAGTCACTGTAAAAACATGACTGTACTTTTACAATAAATAAACGTGTCTCGAAAAACAGGTTGAAGAAGAATTCTGCGCAGAAGTAATTTTGTTCCCCTTCTTGGCTGTGAATTTCCGGCCCCGTGTCTCGTTCAATAGCTAGAGGCACGATTTTTTAGCGAAAAAATGTTTGCAACATTTGGTTTCAATGCGTCATGTGCACATATCCTGCTCTTCTACATCATCTGTGAATGGATGACTTTACACTCACTTGCCTCGGCAAATTACAGACGCACGGAGTCAAAATAACCTTATTCTGATTGGTGCAGTCAAGTGGGAAACGTGTCTGAACAAAGACACGCTGCCAATAACCTTGAAACAGAACTGCCGATGTGTACGTGAGACACTGAAACAAAGTGAGGCAAAAATCTTTTCGCGACAAAATCGTGGCCCTACCAATAGCAGTTAGATGCCGCGTTGGAAGTACGGAAGCATGCAGGCGATAAGGGCTAAACTGGCTCGTGAGTCAACTGCCGTGTCGCGAAAATGGTGCGCAGTGTTTTGGTCGTTGTCTTTTTCCTATGAGAATTTTAAGAGGCGACCCTACTATTTTATTTACTGTCATTTGGGGTAACTTTGTGCCGGTCAGGGCACCTTTGTACCACCAGCCCAGCTTAAATTCCAAATTACACTTCTAAGATTTTATAAACACAGTTGTGTTCGTGATGAATAAATTTGCTACGTAAAGGTCGAAGGGCAAAAAAGCGATTACATACGTAATAGAAAATATGTGGTACAATGTCACCCCAAAATGGTACAAAATTACCCGACATGACTGTACAGAAAATGCTCAGTAAAGTACAGAACGTGATTCTATATTTTTGTTTTACGATTCCGGTTTGTATTTTTCACGAGATAGCAGTCTGAAACAGCTGTTTTGAGCTATTTTGAGGTGATCCTAAACCAGGTTTCATATCACGATATGTAGAAAAACAAAGATAGAGAAGCATAGTTTAAATTTTTTTATTTTTGTAGATAAAAATATCGAACACACGTGTTGTAGGAATAAAAAAAACCCAACATGATGGAAAAGTGTTCATGCCCCATGCTGTATAGGGTTCTTAACCCCCTCACTCCTTTTTTTGGTTGCCTTACCCCACAAGGCCACACCCCTACATAACGTGACACCCTCTCCAAACCCCAGTCACAGCTGGTGGCATAAAAAAGGGGGGAGATTGGGGAGGTAGAGGGATCGTGATAGGGTCGATCACGCCATCCCCACCGATTTTGTTTCACCTCAAACAAACTACTTCCGCCCCCAAACCATAAATAATCACTTTGGCAGTTCCGTCAAATGTGGATACTTCGACTGCAGGGGTAACATTGACCGTTAATTACACAACTAGCTAAAACTATCGTATTTACAGCCTTCAAAGAACTAGCCGACATGGCGAAAACCATTTTAAACAATAATTCCAAATATATTTGTTCTCGTTTCGGCTTCGGACGATGCCGTTGGTCGGCGGGTTTTCTCGGGGCTCTCCCGTTTCCCCCACCCCTTCATTCCGGCGTTGCTCCATACTCACCTCATGTCATCCTCATCAGCGCTGAAGACCTCGATGTTAAGCGCTGGCCAAAACTTCTCACTCACTCACTCACTCGTTTAGGCTTCAAATGCAGTGTTTCCAGTAAACCGTATAATCGAAGTCGTTCCCGATGATACTAGCAGAGAGTGTTCATAATAAAGTAAGCACAAGTTAAATTTTTCTTTCGGCCATTCCTCAATCATATTTACTATGTTTAACATGAAAACATCCCTGAAACTAAAAACTACTGTAAGTGTTTCACCACTCTCAAAACCTAAAATCTTTTTTCACCAATAAAATACAGAATTTGGATATAATAAGTGTTGAAGAGTGCTCATTTTAACGTGAACAAACTATAACGAACTGTTGTCAATAGGTGCTTATGACAATTCACGAGGGTAGGGCAGGTCAGTCAAAATTTCAGGTTTTAGGTGTATGAAATTTTACCCGAGGGAACTTTACCGATGTTCAAAGTTTCAACTGAAGACCTCCCAGTCAACTACTGAAACGAATAATCATATTGAAATATAAATTATAACACGCGTAAAGAATTCACTGTGTATGTAGTATTTAGCAGAGTATTTATCATGTAGACAATATACAGGCTTAGTTTTGATTTCCGCAATTTGAAAACCTTGAATAACAGTGTAGGTGTTATCAAATCCTGGTGAAAGATAAAACCTGGCCACGTGACTGAAATAACCTACTCTACTGCAGCGAGTGAGTTATTACAAGCACCTTAAGGGCGTTCGACCCGTAACATTTAAATTTTTTATATTCGTTCCAAACACTGTTCAACTTTTGCACATCAGATAAGACGTCAATTCCCCAAATAAAAAAAGTTAGGCGCCATAGTTTTTGCATAATCACTCATAAAAGTCACAAAATGGCCATTACGGCGTAGCCAAAATAAAAAAAGTAATTAACTAATGAATTCAAAATTACAGGAACTGATAGTCGGTGTACCAATGCGTTTTATGACATGTTTGACAAAGGTTAGTTTTGAAAATTTCAGTAGTAGCCAAAAATCAAAGATATGCCAAAATATACTAATTTTCATAAATTACAAAAAAAAAAAATACAAAAATGTATCGCTTTGTAATTACAAAAGTGTCTTTAAGTAGCTCACATCATTAAGTATCAATACAAATTAACTTATTTCTGAAATGAGATTTTTAAATGTTTGTTGCAATGGGAGTTTACAATTAGAATATATTGGTTTGTGGACGTACGCCATTGCTCATGTTTTTGCTCATCAAACCTGTGTTGGATGACGAATTACGAAAAACGAACGAGAAAAAAATATATAAAAAAACGCACACAAAAATATAAAAATAAGAAAAGCAATCCCAGTGGATTTGTCAGTTTTTTTTTCCTTTTTTTTTTTTTAACTATAAACAACAAATATCAGCAAAAACATGAGCAATGGCGTACGTCCACAAACCAATATATTCTAATTATTTCTGAAAGTTAAGTACTTTTTATTATTTTGGCTACACCGCAACTGACATTTTGTAACTATGATAAGTGATTATGTTAATACAATGGGACCTATTTTTTTTTTATTTGGGGAAACGACATGTTATCTAATGTGTAAAAGTTGAACAGTGTTTGGCACAAATATAACATTTTGAATTGTCACGGGCCCAACGTCCTTAAACAGCGTGACGCAATAGTTTCATACACGCGCCGTGCACTCGAGGAACGTTGTAGGACCCCCGCAGTTATGCCAACGTGCGCGAGTTTCCAGGATATACACATGACGTGTTCCAAACTGCTGCAACCTACATCGGGACGCTGACGGGAGGCAAAAACCAGCTGAGTTTACAGCTTCCGCTTTTTTTCCCCCTTCGCGCACCGGGTAGTACTTCGCAGCAAGGCACGGCGGTTATACTGCTTTACGCTTCGCTTGCATGCCCTCGGCATCTTTTCACGCCGTCTATTATAATTAGCGAGAGAACGTTTCCTTCACCCCCCTTCCGCGATCTCAATCACCGCTCCTTCAGGCTCCATCCTGCATAATCACAATGCCTGTGTTAAAAATTGTGTACGCGGAGTTGCAAAGAAGAAATTCTCATTATTCTAATTTAAGGCGTCTTGTGAGCATGATGTCAGAATCCATTAAGACGGTTAGACGTGCGAATTCCTACGTTATTATTTGATGCAAGGCTATACTCGAACACACTCGGTGATGTTACTGCCTCCAAACCTCCGTACCTTTATGTTCCCGCATTACAGGGTAGTAACATTTCACAGTTAACCTCATATCACTGGTACAGATGACGGTTAGAGATGATGGTTTATCGCGAGAAAACTCGACTGTTTGACTGAGCCAATGAGAACCGCGCTACTGTAACATTTGATGCATGTTATTGGTCTGCAGACAGCTACGTTGTATCATACGTACATCGCCCAATCATATCTGCTTCAAGAAACTACAGCGCTTTCAAGGGTATATTTGCACAAAACATGTTGACGATATACCAACATCTCTAGCTGTCTGATGTTCAATTGTTACGTCCCTCAAAATTGTACACGCTTGCAACATAATCCGCCAATGTCCTCACAGTTCTCAAAACAGTTACGTCAGAAAAGTCCTCCCAAACAAGATGATGTAATCAGTAACTAAAGCGTTCTCATCACCCTGAGAACGTAGTGAAATTTTTGGTTCAATGTTTATTCAAATAATTACCCTCACAGAAGCAGCAGCTGGGAAACATAGCTCGTCCCAAATAGCTATAGTTTATATTTTTAACCGCATCTCCAAGAAGGACGAAGCACCAGAGCAGCTGAACTTGTTTGTTAACTTTTATCAAAGTACTAAAATACATATAAAAACTTTAAACTACCACATGAGCCTGGCGTGCGCCTGCATCTGCACGATTGCGCCATAAAATTATTTAGGAACGCCTTTTCAAGCAACCCCTCCTTCCACTCAGCGTTTCCCTGCATACGGCGCGGCGGTCGTCCCCAGTTAGTGCGTCGCTCGTAAAGGCGATGTAATGGTTGTCTAGCGTGATAATTTCAACCTTGCAGCTTCCTCCAAGTTCCACTAGCGCTTATATTTTTAGATTTAGACTACTCGGTTATTCAAAATAGCTCAGCTGATATAGTCTACAGGATGGTCCAAAAGTCTCGCATCGTAGGCAGTTGTGTTCTTCATGTTGCAGGTGAACCATACTGACTATTTGAAGAGCGTGTCGAGATTTTCCTGCTCTGCGGAACATACATGATTGCCTGCAGCTAGCTTTTGATGTTTCAGGCAATCATACTGAGCTCATTCTACCATTCACTTCACACACATTTAGTGCAAGTTGTTCTTCCTATGATGCGGAAATTTGGGCCATCCTGTAGACTGGACCGTACACTATACAGTATTAGCTTCTAGTTCAAAAGCGCCGCTTAATAATAATAACAACAATAACAGCAACAATGGCTACATAGCCTACTAGTAGTAGGATTTAAAGGCGCCATCTACCAAGCACTTCAAATGCGTTATAATGTGCTGGGAAATATGTTGTTTTTTTAACTAAACTAATCCACCCGTGCCCATCGTGCCAATGTACGCTCGCGATACCATGCCAATTAAAAACACTAATTCAAAGCCCTCCAATACAGCTATAAACGGCCTTTCCAGACTAACGTACTTGGAAATGTGCTACCCTGATAAAACTGCTGAAGGTGCACAGCGCCATCAAACAGTCTATTTACTTACACGGGCCATACAAACTGACATGTGTGTCTACAAGCGTGATATAGAGTACTGACACAGTACTCACGTAGTAAATACTCTTTCACATGCTAGCACTTACTGTTAACATTACATCACGTCGAGTCACAACGCACCATGGAATCAACCTCTCATCAAATACCTCACACACAAAAAAATTTCAATGGCCTCAAAACTGTCAAAATTTACAGAAGTAAGTAGAAAAATAGTATAAAATAAAATACGTCCAACTTCTTTTCCCCTGCGCTCGCGTCAAACATAATTTAGGTCCAATGAAAAACCTGTGCTGAGTCACGATGGCACTAGTACGACGGTATTGTAGTAATTTCTGTCAACACCCTTTCCTTAGCAGAACCAACTTTCACCCCCCCCCCCTAAATCGTACCTGGACGAAACCCCAGCCAAAGTACCATTTCAACTCGGTCTCGCCAATGCACACGAAGGGCATAGCATAGCTAACGAGAGTTGATGATAATTGAGGGGGAAGAGTGTGTGTTAGACAACAGTCGCCGTAGTGTCTTTCCCTGAACAACCCTCCACCCCCGCCACCCTAACGACCCCAGCACGTAGCGACAACATACACAACACACAATGAACCAATCAGACCTAACAAGAAGATGACCACGCGGGGTGGACGGCCAACAGCTACGAAGCTTCTATACTCCATCCCAGCTAGCACGAGACATTATCATGCCGTCCGTTGCAATACCAGACCTTTCACCTTCCGGAAATTAAAAATCAGGATATTTTTAACACATTTTTCTTTACAAACACGGAAAAGCGTTCCGCGTAAATCCCACTTATGTCATTTTCTGTCACAGAAAAACAAAATTTACTGTTTTCTCGCTCATATGCGACGTTTTCTTTGTGATTTTTTGTTTGCACATATAGTTTACAACGTCTTTCTCGCCACTGTGAACCACGGAAATATCATGTCCACACAGGCAAACGAAAGCATACGTAGGACCCTACACTTTACTGACACCAACACAGGTATTCAATCAGTAGAGGCCTGAAAATTTCGCGTTTTCTTTTAGGCGCAAGCTAGAGTTCCAGCAACTATAGATCAGTATCACGTTCATAATTAGCTGTTAACTTACTCGACACTTCCTGGAAGTAGCTGAGCCAATAATAAAACTGTAACTGAATACTGGCCCATTTCACTATGTCAGCGAGCAGCTAATAAACAGCGGCTGTCTGCACGATTTCACAAATATTCTTGGAAGCTTTGCCTACAGCTCAGTGAACCCGCGAATTTTTTCGGTCTCTATAAATCGAAAATGAGATATTTAACACTGAATCATATTACTTCAACTCTTTGAATGTACAATATACCCAAAAGGCTGGGACTGATTAAGGTAACCAAAACCACTCGTTAGTATCAAGGCATTCAATCAAATGTGCTTCACAAGTACAGTCGATAAATCGAAGCTTCTGATAATTAGTTTAACTTACTTGACAGGGAATGTCTTGTCGAGAAGGACTGGAGTGTCAGCAATACGCTTTTATCTGTCTTTATGCACGATCTCGTTTGCCGCAGACTCGAATAATGAACTCCTCACAACGCCAGGGAGAATATTTCACTCGAAATGGTAAGGTCAAGTGAGTGTCGCAGCCCCGAGTCTTGCTAAATTTTAAATTGGTCGATTTTCTGCAACAAATTCGGTATTAAAATATTTTTTTGGTAAATGTAGCAATGATGAGGCATACAAAATCAAAATAGTGTTATATATATCTTCATACTACATTGGACTTGATATGATTCTTAAAAGTTGACCTATACTCCCCTTGCTATGATTCTGCATGACAAATTAATGAAAGATTCCATTATTATATACGTCAAGCAGTTTATCAAGAATATATTCAATGTCTTGTCAAAAAGAAAATTTCGATAGTACAACATGAACAAATATTACGGCTCAAAAAAATAAAAATAAATAAAATGATCTAACACTCCCCGTAAAACGCTGATTAGGGAATACTGAATTTTAATTCCTAGAAGAGAGCAGACCCGGTGGTGGTTGATAAACTGGTCATTGTGATTGGCTGCTTGAAGTCACGTGTCCGACTACAGAACTGGTAGCTGCCACCGCATTCATGAGGCATTCGTGAGGACTTGAGAAATTCACGCAAATGCACAGAATAACCGCAGCAGAACACATGTTTATGTCATATCACAGAGAATTAAAATAAAAGATTTACTTATTAATGCCTTGATGTACTAATATTACCGATTCGATAGCAACCTATAATAAATTACGTTTTTATTATTTTTAATTTTCGTGACAAAGTATTTATATAGTTGATTTTCAATGATCACAGAAATACAACTTAAAATATGATTACAAATATCTTAAGACATCACTAGTAAGCCTATAGCATTCATATCCTCAACTACCATTAAAATGTACATTATTTTTAAAGGCTTTCTGTAGTTGCCATAAAAATGCGTTGTAGAGAGCTTAATTCAAACAATATAAATTATAAAAATTTAAAACACACACTTAAAATGTGTTGACAAAATAAATACATAGACAGTACCAACTCCACATTATCCCGAGTATACTAGTTTATGCGCAGCATGATGGAATTTAGAAAACTCATAGTTCGTATTGTACAAGGCCAGAATCTTCCGCCAATTAAATAAAAAAACCCTAGTATAATGATAATTGGCTGCTATTGGTACACCACTGTTATTTATGTAACTGATTACTGTTTGTGCCGTGGATCAACAGAACCACTTAAGTTCCTTTATTTACGGAAAATATGTGTACAAGTCTGATGGGTGATTCCACATGCTGCAACATTTGAAACGAAAATGTTATATGTGTGTATGACAAGTGTATGTTTATGTATGTATGTATGTATGTATGTATGTATGTATGTATGTATGTACGTATGTATGTATGTATGTACGTACGTATGTATGTATGTATGTATGTATATATATATATATATATATATATATATATATATATAACATTGTCTTCGATAATATGTAACTAATAGTGTTACGAGTTTGTGGTAAAAAAATGTTTGTTCTACTTGGCTCCTATGCCTTAAGTGCACATCTGCAGCTGTTCTTTACGGTCAGTGATTGGATGTTTGAACTCTCACCTGCCTTTATGTTTTACTGGCAAATCACAGACTTTGTGCAGAAAATGAAAGACGTGTCTGAACAAAGACACATTGCCAACAACAATGAAACACAGCTGCAGATGTGCCCTAAAGACTTAAAAAGTTGCAAAAAAATATTTTGCGACAAATTCGTGACTCAAGATTAAATGTTACAAACTAAAGAAGCATTAAGTATTTCGGACGTACGCCATTGCAGCACATTATGTGTCACAGAAAACCAGAGAATACACACAGACAAAAAGATAAGCTGTTTTTAACAATTTTGAGAGACTCCGAAAGGATTTTATAATTGACGTGATTCTTTAACTTTACCCTTCCATCATCGTTAAAGTGTATTTTCTTTTCGTACATTGACCCAATGAGCACACGTTAAAATATTTTCGTTAAAAAAAAAACCTTATTTACAAACACTGCAACGCATTTTAAGCTCGTGGTAGGCGGCACCCTTAAGGGAAGTGGGCGTTCAAGTGGGGAAAAATTCATAATTTTATATTTGTATAAAATAGTGTTAGTTTTGTAGACATTACTTCAGAGAACATTAACATCTAACGGAAAAAAATTAGCTCATCTAGTTTTCCCGTAATGTCACTTCAAAGTCAAAATTTGCATATTTTTACTTCATACAAAACTTGAAAACCAGTAAATATAATGAAATG
>PNEQ01020941.1:0-17638 GCA_003012365.1 Medauroidea extradentata
GAAGCACGGAGCAAGCGATAACGGCCACAGCGAGTCGAGGTCGACGATAGCGTCACATAATTCTCGCGCCAATCAAGTCTAATTATAATGTATGTATGAATGTCAATAAGATCATAAGTAAATATTTTGAAGTGTATTAAATACAGACAGGTCGAGTTCGTCATATGTTCTTTCACTAATGTTGTATTCAAATAGAAAATAAAAACACGGAACTACGTACAATAAATCGCTGCCAACCATACAAGCAGTAAATTAACTCTTGTTAGTGGTGATGTATATGCAGTAACGGCTAGTGATTTGTTTCAAAGGTTAAATCTTTAGTGCTCACTTTATTCCGAATGGCCTATAGGAGAGGCTTCGCCACTCACCCACCCACACTATTTCATACTACATTTGTGCTGAAACGAATATGACAATGTTTAGTGTAGTGCTGGTGCTTCACTGAGCAGTTTAACGAACATTATAAACAGTTCGATTGTTTCTCTTGCACACTTCTGCGTGATTTTCCTGGAGAACACTCATACATTCAGGCAAGCGCAAAGTGTTGGCTACGGTTGTGTGAGCTATTTAAGAGGGCGTGGTACACAATTCAACGCTAAAAGCATTATTCTGTAACTGTAGGTTTCTTGAAGCCAATTTGCGCAAAGTAAACAATAGCATTTCTAGACGATAGTTTTAACCAACGTTTTAAACAAAATTGTTTCCAGTGTTACGAACTTCTGAGGCACAATCTCTGACGCCGGAACCTCGTGTATTCAACTGCGGCGCAAGATATCACGCGTAACGAATTAGTAATTCTGGATAAATATTTGCTCCTAAAATTGGCAAATGCCATTATCTAGGATTGTCATTGAGTATTTTATCCATATTGGCTTCGAAAAAAAATGTATAAATTAATTGATGTTTTCAGCGTTTATTTGTCTATCGCGCACTCTTAAGATACGGTGCGGCGGGATGAAACACATATTAAAGTTCTCAGTGTTGCCTACCATGTAGGCGCTGTACCAACACGCTCGATAATATGCTGGTCAGAACAGTAGTAGTGAGATACATGAGGAGCGCAAGAGGGGCTAACTATAGTGCTATGTTGCCACATTGTGCACGTGAAATGCTATCGTACAACATTGAACCAACAACATTTTCGTATCGAATTTAGCCCAGAAGGGCCGTGGTTGGCCCAGTCGCTTGAGCGTTCGCCTCCCACCAAAGCGATCCGGGTTCGATTCCCGGCGGGGTTGGTCCCAGGATTTTCGCATGTGGGAATCGTGCCGGACGATGCCGCTGGTCGACGGGTTTTCTCGGGGGTATCCCGTTTTCCCCGCATCTTCATTACTGGGCTGCTCCATACTCACCTCATGTCACACCTCACCAGCACTCAAGACCTCGATGTTAAGTGTTGACCAAAATCTCTTCTCTTTTCACTCATTTAGCCCAGAATCAGCGTGGTTTGCTTACTATACGATTCTTTCTGGACATCATGTAATTTGTGAACATAAAATATAATTACTTTTTCGTCGAACAAGAATTATTTGCATCGTTGAGTAGGCTGAATGTGATAACGTAATAATTAAGTTAGTTAAAAGTATGTTTCAGGTTATCAAATAAGTTAATGTAAAATCATGAACCGGAAGATGACATAACATAAGGAGCGTGAGGGGTGGGTGTGGCTTGGAACTAGTGGAAGCATGCCGGCGAGGCTTGATAGAGTGAGAGAGTGTTGTTTGGTCGACTTGAAGCAGCAAGGCACTTGTGAGAGCGCACTATGTACCGCACTTGACCGTCGTGAAGAGCCTCTCTACCCTGGCCCTGCCACCTGAGAGGTCAACCACCCCCTCCCTTCCCCTACCAGTGTCCTTGTCTAGCGCGGTACGTCCTTGTCAAGGTCCCGGGGTCAGTGCTGGGGTCATGCCACCTCCGCGGTTACCCGCTCCTCTCCCTCCCCCTACCTCTCTCCTATCCGTCCTTACACTCTTACATCAGGCTTCACCATTCATGAACCACACCACACTCTCTCTCAGTATTCCTACAAATAACTTTGGAAAGCATACACACTCGCGCTCTACAGTTAACATAACAACTGCTGCTATTATATATCCAGTGCCTTATTATAGAATGTTACAATTATTATATGCCGTACCTTAAGAGTGTAGAGGGGCCGCGGTGGCCGAGGGGTCAGACCTCTCGCCTCCCTCCATGGCGATCAGAGTTCGATTCCCGGCGGGGTCGGTCCCCGGATTTTCGCATGTTGGAATCGTGCCGGACGATGCCGCTGGTCGGCGGGTTGTCTCGGGGATCTACCGTTTCCGTTACCATTTCATTCCGGCGTTGCTCCATACTCACCTCATGTCAACCCTCACCAGCGCTAAAAACCTCGGTGTTAATCGCTAGCCAAAATAGTTCACTTAAGAGTATAGGCCTACTGCACACAAAACTTGAGAGTTGTAAATAAAAAATACTCCGTGGAACATACGTAGAGTGTGCATAGAGCATACATTTACAAACACTTGCTACCCGCATTCGTGCACTCGCACTCACACTTTACATTATATGAACAACACTCTGACGTCACTTCTGAGTGAGAGTGAGCGAGTGCGAATATTTCGTCGTTAAAGAATGGAGACATCGTATCAACTTCGTCGTGAATTTACAGAAGCGATAAAAAAATTCGCACTTACTTAAAAACATAAAACGATGCCTATTTTTCATCTCGGAGGTTTTAGCAGGTCAGAAAACATTTTAAATAAATAAAAACAGTTATCGTACTACATACACTAACTATTCTTACAACGTATCCAGATTGATATTTTTTTTTTTGCTGTAAATCTGATTCGAGGTATCAACACTTAACTGACAAGTACAGGTTTCGAATTTCCACGTTGACGCATGGCGACAGAGAAGCGATAAGATCCAGAGTGCCACGCTCGACAGGAAGCATGTCGCCTCTATTCACAGCGCGTCGAACTGACGTGCGAGGTTTCCTTTCAGAATAATTGCAAGAGAATCGCTGAAAGTTAACCTATAATTCTCTTGCAATGACACCGCATGACGAATTAATGAAATATCTCGTTATTGTAGATGTCAGGCAGTTTACCAAGAATATATCCTTTGGTTTGTTGGAGAGAACATTTTGATAATACAATTTGAACAAATGTTATGGCTCAAAAACTACAAATTATCTAACACTCCTTAAGGTGGCTTCCTAGATAGAATGTGTGTGTGTGTGAAGCATAAAATATATGGAGAGCCCCTGACTGGCGTATGGAATACAATATTTCTCCTACGCAAAAGTCTCTCAACTGTCGTGTAGTGGTTCGCTATATTATCTTACCTATGGAACGAAGCGGTGACCATATTATATCTGTGGAATTCATGGTTCTAACCCCAGCACATGCTTCTAATGTTCAGTTATTCGATTACGGTTGGTATGTTCACAGGTGCGCCTGTCAGAAAATGCAGTTTTCAGGTGATTTGAGCGGTTAAATATAATATTTTTAATAATCGCACAGAATATTTTCAAACAAATAGAGCCGTAGTGTGACGTGTTAGTTGTTATCAAATTCAAATGTATTGCACGTCAAGTAGTTTCGTCTCAAAGATACTCGCAACTTGCTGCAACACATTTCAAACCTCTGCGCTAGTGGTTCACGAATGTTAACATTATTAAAAAATCAATACACAAATATGGTATAAGTTAGGTTGTTATAGAGTGCCAGTAATTATCGTACTAAATATTATAATAATTACTGCTTTCAATTTTTATGTATGTTGTGGTTTCAGTCTCTTATTTTTCGAAATCCATTTTTTTTATTTTTACTCGTAAGCAAAGCATACTACCGCCCAGTGCTATATAAATAAATGTCCGCTAATAGAATATCTACTCGGCAAGAAATCCCATAGAATCATGAAGAGTAGTTTAGATTTTATTCATGATAGAGTATTCCAGTCGTTCGCTCGACATCTTACCTTTCCATACCCCTTAAGGGCGCCGTCTACTAGAATCGTGAAGAGGCGCAGACCTTTAACAATCCTGATTTCATTCGAAAACCATTCAACATGTTGTCACGCGGTTAGGCTATGGAAAGCATTTAAGGATCATAGTACAGGTATATAATATTGCCATTAACAGTTATCGTTCCTAACATTTTTTTTTTTTTTTTTTTAGTGTGAAAGTGACTGAATTGGGACTTTTGACACTGATTTTTACGTAAGAGTAATCATTTTCACGACATTCTGAATATTATAGACCTGTAGAGCGACTCTTTTCCTTTCGTCACGTAAGATAAAATGATAGTGTTGTCGCTGAAAGTCCCATAGTAAAAACGGTTCAGCGGGAAGCTTGCACGCTAGTTCAGAGCTTGGCTCGTTGAGGCGACGCGGCATTTGATGCGCGCTTCAACGTCGACCTTACTGCTCCATCGCTTTTGAGCCTCTCACGCGCGGGTAGACGGTGCCCTTAAGTCTGCGTTACTTGTGCATGTCCTTGGAAACCCCAGAGCAGTTTAATTGGGCCTGTTATTCCAAAGTATTGACGCATGCGCAAACTAATTTTTTGGACATACGACATTGCAAGCGAATGCTGCCGTTTTACAGAAATATTTTCCAATAAAAGTAAAAGCAAACTTTACTTTGAGGTTTTTCTGCAACACGACAGCATTCGTTCGCTTTAGTGTATGTTTAAAAATATTAGTTTGATATACCAACACATTACAGGAATAGTTAAAATATCACATTGCTACACATACATTCATGGATATTTAAAGAAAGATAATGACGGTGTTATGCAGTAAGGGCCTAATCAGTGAAGAAATTTTTTTTTGAAAAAAGTTACTAAACTTCTTTGAAATAGTTTTTTTAATCAATAAAGCTACATAATATTTCACTGTAGTTTATATTTAATAATTTTTAAACATGTAACGTGGAATACATCTTACTTATGTCTAAAAATGAAATAGGAAACTGTCTTGCATGTTGAAAATTCCCTTTCTGCGTAACACCGTCGTATTTTCATCTACACACTCACAAACATATATGTAATTAACATAGCATATGTTCTATACTCTCGTTGTTTATGGCAAAATTCTGCCGATCGCATCATAACGTCTTTAATAATTGTTAAACTCAAAAATTAAATCGCTATCCAAGCAACTTGAGATTAAAAATTTATAAAAACAATAATGGCGTTATTTATTTACTATAAAGGTTCAAACCAAACAAAAGGAAATAAATACTGGCTGCATATGAACAACGATGGAAACGGCCATCATGTCGTTCGGTTAAGTTATAAAAAGAAAATATAAACTCCCAGTATTTACTCTGGATGTGTCGTACAATTAGTAGCGACCCTGGTTATTCGCGACAAGAATTTTGCCTCACTTTGTTTCAGTGCCTTACGTGCACACCTGCAATTCTGCTTCATGATCGTTGGCATCGTGTCTATATGAAGAGCCGTATATCATTTGTCTGATCCAATTACAATAAAGTCTCTGCAACACCTCACGGCTGTGATTTGCTGGTAGAATCCCAAGGCTCGTGACAGTTAAAATATCCACTCACTGACCACGAAGCAGAACTGCAGATGTGCAAAAAAAACCGGGTCCCTAACAATTAGTTATGACTATTTTTGTTTTAATAGTTTTAACATGAAGGGTAAAATGATGTTTTAGGAATGGGTGTTTGTGTATGGTATAAAAATGGGTAAAACCTTAATAAAGACATTCTCTGAGGAGATTGCAGAAAGGGCGCCTGAAGGGGAAGGGGGTGGAGGGAGGTAATCGGTTCCTAGAAGTTTGTACGTTAATGAGTAGTAATAATGAACGGGTGGAAATGTGACGCCAACCATATTTCTCTCTTGTTTATTCTGTCTGCGAGCTGCTGAGAAACTGAAATTTCTCCCTGAACCAGTCAATGCACAGGAAGTGTGGCAGCTTCAATGACGCGACACAGGCATTCGCCTGTATTTAATAACAATATTTGACATATTCTCCTTATTTGTATTTTATGATTTATTCATTTAGAATAAATTGTCAGTGTTTTACTATGAACCTCAGTTACACTAATATGCTTACAATTGGTTTACAAATTTAACTCTCTAATACTATGTTAAAATACATTTAATGTATTTAAAGTTTTGTAAATATTACTGTAATAAAAAAAGATGGTGAGTTAATGATAACAACAGTGGACAGTTAAATAGAGAAAGCAATAAAATTTTAAAATACGTAAGAAATACGATTTTATATTTTATAGTAGCACAGAAAATACAATTTAAACAAGTACCAACTATTATTACGGTGTATATTTATCATATTAAAGTATATTTCCGTTTTAAGTCACGAACGTCTTTAACAGTTTAGTATATAATCCTGGCCTTATTTTATGTGAATCCTATTCTATACAATTATAAAATATTTTTAAATCTAATTTTGTGTACGGCCATTTCTAAATTGATATGTATTTTTAATAAAATTTGCCTACTAAATTTGCAACACATATAATTTTCACTTATAAATGTTTGTAGTTATAAAATAATATTAATCCATATTACTATGCAGTTACACATGCGTTTTCCTCTAAATTTATATTTAAAAGTAACTCTTAATATTTTAATGAAGCAGAAAGTAGACTCTATAAAATAATAGGCCATACTGTACAGTTACATAGGAATACAGTGGGCACATTTATGTTTTTTTTTTTAATTTTTAATCTCTTTATATCATTGCGTTGTTGTTTTTATTTTGGACTGCGCTATATTTCTTAATTTGATGACGATTTACCAGTATAGTTTTAGAATAAGTTTTATTTTAGGAAACGAATTAAAGAAAAAAGTTATTTTATGAAGTTTATTTTTGTGTAGTAATATCTGTCGGGATTATAATTGAATATACAGGATATTCGGAAAGCCCTATTACCAACTTCTAGGGCTAGTAGAGGGAACTGAGTAGACAATATTTTGAACAGGAAGCCATGTCCGGAAACGTACCGTTTACGTGCTACAGCCATTACAAAGTGTCGGATGTGCCGGTGTTGTTTTGCAACCGCATAGGCAGTATGACGTCAGAAGAGCACCTTGTCAAATGAGATGTGACGTTTGACTGATTACAGAAGAAAGTAAAATTTATAAGGTAACTATACCAACATTAACAAAAAACTGTTACTAATCACAATAACGCCTGTGTCAACAGTGGGAAAAACACATTTCTGTCTGTCTTCTGCACTGGATGTGCCCCATACGAAACTGCTCACTGCAACAAAGGCTCTATGTGACGACCAGCAACATCGTTGCACACATTGTACCTACGAATCATGTTCCGTCACACTCGTTTTATTAAAACAGGTGTCCTGTTAATCTCTTGTACAGCGGCCATAACTCGTGCCACCAGTTCTTCCTCGGTCTGGATCGGAGTCTCGTACACCATAATCTTCAAACGACCCACAGGAAATAGTCAAATGGCGTTAATTCCGGCGATCGTGGGAGCCGTGCAATAGGACAACCTCGGCCTGTCTATCTCTGCCAATATCGTCGGTTAAGATGTTCCCGAACATCACGTGTAAATTGTGGCGTTGCGCCATCGTGCTGAAACCACAGATCTTGACGGACATCCAATGTCACATCATCCAAGAACAGGGACAATACGTACTGTAGGAAGATCAAGTAAGCAGCACCATAAACCTGCTTGGAAGAAGGTATGGCCCGTTCACCTGACCGCTCTGCCCACAAATTGATTGAAAATCTGTGTTGTAATTCCCTGACATGCGTCGTATGCATTTTTTTTCTGCCCGTGCATGGCTGTTTCGAGAATTGAGAACACACTCCATCGTGAATTTACACTCATCGGTGAACAGAACTCTTCGTGGAAAGTGGTGCTCATCAATGCAGCGGGGCAGAAACCAGGTGCAGAAGTTAATGCATGGTACAAAACCGGCTGGTTGCAATGCCTGTACCTTTTGAGAATGGTAAGGATGTAGTAGTTGTTGCTCGTGCAGAACCTCCCACACTACACTATTTGAAACATCCAACACATGCGCAGTTGTTCGCGTACTGGTTGACGGATCCCGCTCAACGTAGTGCAGTACAGCCTCGTCCAATTCGGGGGTGCGGCGTCTCTATGGAGCACCACAGGCCCTCCTCTCGACGATGAACGCACCTCGTTATCGGAGTCGTCGCACAATTCTGGCAAAAAGGGTATTCGGTTGATTCGTGCTTTGTGGATATCGCTCTCGAGACAACCGACAAGCTGTTCTTCTATTCCTATTCGCTGCTCCATACACCAACATCATGCCCGCGTATTCTGCAAACGTGTACTGAACAATGTTGATCGGAGACACACAGGCATGATACCACAGCAGGGCAAACGCCACGTGCCATCAGGTGATCCTCTGCCGTCCAATCCGGTTTCAAAACAACACCAGCACATCCAACACATTGTAATGGCTTATCACTAGAGATGAAGAAATTTTGCATGGGTGGTAGACACCGTAAAAAGAAACATTATTTGTTGGAGAACATTTGCCAGGAATGTTAGAACAAAATATCCTATGCATACTCAAGTCCCGACTATTCGTCCACTAACTACTACTCAGTATAACAGCAGAAAATAAACGGATAGGGCTTGAGTATGCATAGGATAATTGATTCAAATATGCAGGTCATTGAATTCGCGAAATTTCACCATCTTAACTTATCACAGAAATGGTACGTTTTCGGACATTGCTTCCTATCCAAAATGTTGTCTACTCAGTCCCTTCTACTATCTCTGAAATGTGTAACATGAATTTCCGAATATACTGTATATATTATATATAGGCCTATGCAGACTTTTCGGCAACGAATGGTGGTAAATCACATGGGTGGTAGACAGCGTGAAAAGAAACATTATTTGTTGGAGAACATTTGTCAGGAAATAGCATCCTGCAAAGGCGCAGGGACAAACACAAGTGTGCAAATTTGAAAAGCGCGTGCTACGAGGCACCAGTCCAGTGGCTGAGAGGGTGAACGATAGCAGCCAAATTAAAAACAAAATAACGGGAAGTAATGCAAGTGATAGGTTAGGTTTTCCGGTGCATGTGCAGAGTAAATGTGTCAAACATGACACATATTTACAACATATGTTCGAAATTCTGCCCTCCTACCTCAACGCAGACGTTGCAATGCTGAAACATGCTGTCTCGTACTCTTTGAAACACTTGTGCCCCGCGCAGTTGTTCGCAAGCCGTCCTAATACGTTGTTGTTAGGCCCAACTCTGTCATAATCGGCGTCACGTAAACTTGGTTCTTAATGTGGCCCCACAGAAAATAATTGAGTGGGTTTAGGTCCGGCGAACGGACCACCACGTCCAGGAAAGGTGTTGTTCAGATGTTATCGCACGGCATGTGTGTAGTTGGCTGGGTCACCGTCATGCAGAAACCAGATATTGAACCTGACGGCTAGTGTCACATCATCTAGCAAACCCGGAAGGATGTGTTGCAGAAAACTGAGGTACATATTACCGTTGACTCGCTGGGGCAGGACATGTGGCCCAATCAGACTGTTGTGAACAATCCCTGCCAACACATTTACTTAAAACAGCCGCTGGTGTTCTGCGATGTGTGTTGTGTGCGGATTGTCGTCACTCCACACGTGACTGTTTCTGCTGTTAAACATACCGTCACGTGTAAACATTGTCTCGTCGCACGACAACATTGTTTCACTGAAGTTACGGTTCTCAGTTTGTTGTTCAATAAACCACTGACAAAGCGAAACAGGTTTTGGGATGTCTGCTGGCTCCGACGCCTGCACTGGTTGACGATGGTATGGATGCAAAATTTGTTCGCAGAAAACCTACCACACGGTGTTGTGATTAACGCCCAAGCTGTGCGCTATGGTTCGAGTCCTGGTTGATGGGTGTTCAGCTACATGCTCCAGGACATGTTCCTAGAAACATGGTGTTCTCACAGTTCGCCTGGCATCGACGTCAACCATTCCTGGAATCAGACTCCCAGTCTCACACAGCCTCTGGTCAGTTCGTATGAACGTCCTGTCTTGTTCACGTCTGTTAGGAGAGCGCTCTTGGTAAATGTGGACTGCTTCTGCTGTATTTCCTCTTGCCTCTTCATACACCAAGTGCATATCAGCCATGTCTGCGAATGTACATTGTGGCATGGCATGCTGTTAATATTCGCAAAATTCGTTATGGAAGTACCGTGCGCATTCAACTGTCAACCGTCAACTCTGCACTAATAATACAGAACTACAAGCAAACATCAGCTGTGCTGTACAGAGGCTTGTATGTTGTTTCTGTAAGTAGGCACATGTGTGTGGCCCTCCCTCATCCATTTATCATCACCTGATACCTGATTGTAGAGCAAGTGTGTCAACCCTCTCAACCACTGGACTGGCGCCTCAGAGCGCGCGATATTCAAATATGCACACTTGTGTTTGTCCCAGGAACTTTGTAGTGTGATATTTCCGGGCAAATGTTCACCAACTAATATTGTTTCTTTTCGCGTTGTCTACCACCCATGTAATTTACGACCATTCATTTATTTCCGAACGGCCTGTACAGCTAAAACATAGTTTGTAAATTTACCAGACTAGCCTATAGGAGCGATACGAAAGTAGGTATGGTAGAATAGTTTCCCAGAATTGCATGGTAACACTCCTAAACCTAATTATGAAACAGTCAAATGAATACTAAAGTTACCAGACTTCATTTGTAAACGTTTGCATATTTACAAGACGGAAGTATGGTAACTGTCCCGTACTGCGTCTGGGATAATAACTTCCTAAACATTTGAGGAATTTTATTACAGTGATATTGTTTTATAAAAGATACTACGAAACGTGTTCAAGATCGGCTGTCTGTGAAAACAACGCACTCCAAATGACATTCCAATGTAAGTTTAAGAGGAAGTGGCGCATACTTTTACACAAATATCTTTTTGATAGATTCCCTGAAATTTAAACCAATGTAAAAACAGCAGTTTTAGAAAACTTTTTTGTATAGTTATATTTGAGCGAATATTTAGTTAGGAATTCCTTGCAGCAATAGTTATAAACGAACATCAAGAAGATAGGACTTTAAATGTAAAGATCGAGCCATTGTATCAAGCGAATTACTTGTTGTTGTCAGTGAGCCGTACTTTATTTGTGTAAGACTGTTCACAATATTACAAGTCCGTCTGCCTAACATATTGATTCCATTCGTGTAATTAATAATTTTGTTATGAATTAAAAATTTAAAGTTTGCGAAATGTGGGGCGTCGTTAACGACTATGTACTGAACTTAGCAAGTTGTTCCAAGTACAAATTTCTAAAACCGTTGGATGGTATAATACCACTGTCATTCATTGTTACCTCAGCACTTTTGAAGTCTTTGGTACGGTCGTCATTGCAACTATATGTATCTTCCAACTACGTGTTAACTTCAACAAAGCAATGCAAGTAATAAACTCAGAGTTTATATTTCATCATACGTCAAACGTTACCTAAATTCTGACGCGATATTAAGGCCATGCTCTTCAGTTTATACTGTTTTCGCGATTATTATTTTTTTAAACTTAAACGAGAGCAGATATAAAAAAATCTGGCGGGCAGTTTTGTTGAAAATTGTATTTGCCACGATAGGTAATTTTTTCAAAGCATGAAATTATACGGTTTGACTAAAAATTCAGTTAACCACAATTTTGTTTATTACATAACTAGGTAAAACCATAGTATTTACCGTCTTGAAAAAAAAAATCAGCCAACATAGAGATGATTATTTTAAACAAAACTGCCAGACAGATTTTGAATATCTGCTCTCGTTTAGGCGTTAAAACTTAATTTCTCTAATAATAAGATTTTAACCATTATTTGACAACATGACCTTCAAAAACACATAACTTACCTTCGACAGTCTATAGGCTCATAGGATATGTGGGCGTGTGTATGTTTGAACAAAAATGCAGTAAATTTGTAAATTGCACAAATTGGTATGTGCTACTCTGTTTCGTTAAGTTCAGTCAATTTGACTGTTATTGGGCAAATATTGTTAACATTATCTAAAGTCGGTCGCAACGCGAAACAAAACTTAACTGAGCGTTCCGTGGAATAGACATCTCAGGCTTATTTTTAAACCAAAAATTTGTGTTGAAATAGCATCAAACATTTTCAACACGTATAACATAGTAACGTTCGGAATTGTCAAATTGTACTGAAGTTATGTGAAACAGAGGAGTCAATAAATAAGTAATGTTTGTGACTATGCCAGGAGCTCGGAATTTGAACATTATCCATTGAATCTACATATTCGGTGAATTTATGTTCGGTTCTGTCTTTGAATTCTTGGGAAATGCGTCTGTCTCCCGCGTGGTAGACTTTATACTATGTTCGCTACCTGCGTGTGGTCCATTCCAAGAACACCTGTTGCTTTAATAATATACTTGGTCCTCACCTGCACGTGAGTGAAGCTATACACACACCGCAGCGGTGTTTCCAAGCCACTAATGACTGTTACCAGCGTGGAAAATAAAACAAACGAGACAAGTAAAACATACATTCATCAAAATTTCATACCCCGTACCGCGTACGTCGTACTTCCTGCAGTTACACTGTAACACTGACATCAATTTACCGAGAAGATACGAGCATTACAACTTTCACAAGAACAGCAATTTACTTGGTACGTCTGCAGTTTGCTTAGCGACGGGAAATACCTCCGTAAAAACAGAGTAATTCTTGAATAGTATTAGTTATGATTTTGTTCAGAACTTTGTTTAATATAACTCAATTACTAAACGGATTTTTCTTTTTGGTCCAAAGAAAGTATTGCTTAAAGCCGTTTGCAAAAAAAAATTGTTTAAAAATGGTAAGTCTTGCGATTAATGTTATGTAAAAAAAGGTGCGCGTATATCATGTGCAAATAGAATTCATTCCGGTATGTACAAAAAGTTTGCCGCGTGTGTCATACTTTGTGGCGATCCCAGCACGTTTTTGTACATGTACTTGGTCATGTAATCCCAGATATGTATTGTTTTTGCTATTTCAACTTTACACACATTATTATTGTTTGTTTATTTCTCTGACTAGTGTTGCAATTATCGAAAGCAGTCCAAAGTGTATTCAAAAGCTTTCATGAGTAGTGTTGTTAGATTTGTTATATTTTAGTATACTTTCTGTGCATTTAAAACTCGCGAGCGTAAACATTTATAAACGGGATGTCCATATCCTTGTAAGCTTCACTAGTTAGTTTCAGTAGGGATCTGCGAGGGCTTTGTGGTAAAGCCCTTGTCATACTTACACATGTTCCCTTCCAATCGTGTCAAATAATGTTGGAAGGTAATGACGTCACGAAAACGTCCCTATCGTGTTTTCATCCAGTATTTACAGATTGGAGGTGTTCTAAAATTTCTTGTTTGTTTGGTAGTTCAGCCAATCACAATCACGCCGCGTGTAAACGAAAATATCTTGCACCATTTTGAGTTGGGACGAAGATATAACTATAATTTTAAGGCGAAGACAACGCAATTCACGTAATTTTAATTGATTAGTTAGTTGTTAGTGTTTTTTATTTTACAAATATGTTATGATATTATAAGTATACTGAGTCTACTTTTCCCGAAACTTGAGTTCGGTTCGTTTATTAAAATAAATCTACAAATAAAAATGTAGAGAAAATGTCGTACCATATTAATATTTTTAATGCAGTTAGTTTCTAACAGCCCAACATTTTAACTTAATTTCGCAAGTGTTCTACCACATAACCAAACATGCAGGTTACGTAACGAGCTCCAAATATTTGTCACTGTAACATTTCGTCAAACAAATATTACAGTATCCGACCAACTTTATTTGACGAAAAAGTTAGATGAACATATTTCGTCAAGTATTCTTCTTCCAAGATTATTGTCAAATGTAGTTGGAGACAATTTTGACACTATGACAGGGCCTTAATGGCGCCGCCAACCTCACGCTTCAAATACGTTACAGTGTGTTCGTAAACAGGTTTTCTGCGAATATATTCCACGTGTGCCCATTGTGCCAACGTACGAAAAGAAAACAAGCTTCAGACAAGGTCGGAACCTCATTGTTAAGACACCATGCTAATTAAAAACACTGGTTCTAAGCCTTCCAACATGGCTAAAAACGTCCTTTTCGGACTTCCGTACTTCAAAATATACTAACCGGATGCATGTGAAACTCAGATTGAGACCTGCACTGCACTTAGATGCAGACTTTCCACCAATAAAATTATATGGTCACCGCTTAGTGTCCCATAGTAAAAACAGTTCGGCGGGAAGCTTGCACGCTAGTTCAGCGCTTGGCTTGTTGAGGCGACGCGGCATTTGACGCACGCTTCAAGGTCGACCTTATGTCTCCGTCGCTTTTGAGCCTCTCACGCGCGGGTAGGCGGTGCCCTTAACTGTGCGTGGTAGAAAGATAAACGCTGAAAAAATTAATTGATGTGTCTGTTTTTTTTTTTTTCGAGGTAAATGTGGATAAAATACTCAATTACAATCCTAGATTTTGGTATTTACCAACTTTATGAGTAAATATTTATCCAGAATTATTAATTCGTTACACGTGATCTCTTGCGCCGCAGTTAAATGCACGAGGTTCCGGCGTCAGAGAATACGCCTCAGAAGTTCGTAACACTGGAAACAATTTTGTTTAAAACGTTGGGTAAAACGGTCGTCTAGGATTGATATTGTTCACTTTTCGCAAATTAGCTTCAAGAAACCTACAGTTACAGATAAATGCTTTTAGCGTTGAATTATGTACCACGCCCTGTTGTATGCAACCCGCATTAACCCAATTTAATGTGGGCTAATTTTACGTTCCCTATTGCAATACGAGTATTACACGTACGAACGTTATCTTTGCGCTTTATCAAAGACCCAGGCGTTCTTATTTTCGTTGCGTTCTGCAAAATAAAGTATAACAAACAGTTACATTATCAACGTGATACGAAAAAATTTTTTTTTAAATTTCTAGCAACCATTTTTTATACTTGACTTAGGCAAACGCATCGTAGATAAGAACAACTGTATCTTTGATAAAGCGCGATGATAATAATGTTTATAGTGTAATAGTGTAATGCTCTTATTGATATAGCGATAGTAAGATTATCCTAGATCTATATGGAGTTAATGCGGGTTGCATACATGCGCCTGAAACACTGACACGGCTACTCGCCTCCCACCAATGCGATCCGAAAACGATTCGACAAGCGGGGTTAATCCAGATTTTTCGGAAACTTGGTAAACTCTGTTGTTGGCCGGCGGATTTCCTCGGGAAACACTTGTTCCTTCAAACATTTACATTCCGTCACTTCTTCATTGTAAGGCTTCGTTTCATGACAATGTTCAAGGCATGGCTAGGACCTCTCAAGTCTAACTCAGCCCAGGTATATGATTCCTTTTCCTCGAGTCTACTCCCAACTCTGCATTTGTTTATTTTATGTCAGGAATCTGTTCTGTGGAGCATCATACGCCCTTAAACTGCTAGTCTGTAAGTTACTGCAGTAATAAATGTGTTACAGAACATGTTATGAAATCCAGTTCCAATGTCTGTGGAAATGAATGCTGTTCTATGTGACATCTGAACACGAGTAGGTAAACAAGTTATTAGGAATTACAGCGTGTTAAGAGATTTATTAAAAGATACACTATACGAGTGTTCGATATCTTCATCTTCGAAAACCAACGCTCTTATAACTGTGCTTGTGTATTTTTGTTTTCTAGATATCATGTTTAGAAAAATTGATTCGGGTGCACCTCAAAATCCCTATAAAAAAGGAAAGGTTTTTTTTTAAAGACTGTAATTACGTTAAGAATACCAACTGAAATCGTACAACAAAAATAGAGAAGCATGCTATGCACTTTCCGTGAATAACCGCTGTTAAGTCCCAGAGGAAAATGCTAAACCATTGCGAGCCGTTTTCGCTCCTCGTGCATAAGGCGACAAGGTTGATGATGCGCGACGCAGTATAGACCTTATGTCTCTCCTGTATCCGTACCTCAGACGTCTGCTGTATAGAACTCTTAACAGACAATAACCGCAATAGGAATATACATGCGATACTAACAAATTACGTCTGTTCCAGGTGGATACAAAGCTTTGAGTTATGTTAAATATTACAATTTACCGTGTGACTACATTCAGTATCTAGTGCCGTTATAAAGTTGTGTGGATATAAGGAGGGTAAATAGTTGCAGTTTTATATAGGCAGCAAAGTAACGGTGACAATTACAGATCGTAATCGTGTTCAGTTAAACACATTTGGCAGCCATGATTGATCTCTTTCTAAAGTTAAAAATGTTGTAAGTTTACACATCTAATTAATATAAAAGCATTTAATGTTGAAATCTTAACAAACTTGGAACCTGAAATGTCGTGTATTTAATGACTGTCACAACAACACTAAAATTTTTTTACATTTTAATTATTATACTGTAATCAACTGAAACAAACTACAATGACTATGTTCTTGTAAAACGAACATGAACACAATAAACCAAAAATGTATTTTACTTAACGAGTTCAAAATTGCGGAACCAAATATCAGTAATTGGATTTGTTACACACAACTCAAAGTAGCCAATAGGAGAGCAGCAGAGAAGATATGTCGTTAGAAACTACATTTTTGAACTAGTTTTCTTTGAAGGAGAAGAAATTATGGACGTAGTTCACAGCTCGTGTAATCGCTACGTAAATATGAACACGTTCAAGTGTAATAGCGGCGTATGAAGCCAGCAGCTTTATGTCCCTTGCAGTGTGTTGGGATACCAGTTTTTTTTAAACATATTACTACACGTACACCAAGTGTGCAAATATACGAAAGTAATACGAACTTCAGAAGAGTATGGAATGTCCCTTTCATACTCCATTCACGTTAACGTGAAAGATTTTGTTCTTTAGCGCTGGTGAGGTGTGACATGAAGTGAGTATGGAGCAGCACCGGAATGAAAGGGCGGGGGAAACCTGAGGTCCTGAGATCCCCCAGAAATCCCGCCGACCAAAGGCATCGTCCTGCACGATACCCACGTGCCAAAATCCAGGGACCAACCCCGCCGGAAATCGAACCAGGATCACCTTGGTGGGAGGCGAATAGTCTGATCTTTCGGCCACCGCGGCCCTTCACTGACGTTAAAAACATTGTTTCGAAGCCCTCAAACATTGCTCAAAACTGCTTCTTCAGAATGTCTTTCCCAAAAATAACATTTACTAGATGTACGCGAAACTCATATAATTGTGCAGTGAATGTCGTTAAAGATTGTGTGATCCCCTTTTAAAGTCCCGTAGTGTAGCACATTTGGGCGGAAAGTTTGCATGCCAGCTCGGTGCTTGGCGTGTGAAAGTAATACGGCATTTTAATGCGCATTGTTACAAGTTTTGCCTGGGGAAGGGGAAGATAAAAGCCAGAGATGAAAGGTAACAAGAGTTTATTAGAATAGAGAACAAGGAAATACAGCAATACAGAAATAGAGACGAGTGGAAGGGTTAGGGTAAGGCGAGACAGGAGATAGGTAAAGGATCGCTCTCCTTCCCTAAACCAACAGGAACTTACCGCTAGTGCCGCCGTTGGAGCTAGTTCTCTAGCCAGAGGGTCGCACCCAGACTCGAACCCAGAGTCCCCAGGTGCGGTCGCCGTCCGAGCAGAAGACTCTCTCGTCGGCTGC
>PNEQ01020941.1:17738-31922 GCA_003012365.1 Medauroidea extradentata
GAGTTTGTAAGGTGTTGGGTAAGTGTTAAGACCCACTTAACTCCTCGAGTCATCGGATTCCTGGGATACCACTGTTGCCGCAATCCGCCACTTTTTGGTGACTTGTTGATTACCCAGCACCCACTTACTGCCGTCCTGCGACGCCACTGACGCCGCGGGGTTGTGCAATCGTCTTCCTACTCTTCCGCGACGCCACCGAAGCCGCGGGATTGCGACACCGTAACAGCATGTAATTGTTGTCCTTACCGTTCGTTTGTCTGTATGCCATTTAACTCGAGGTGAAGTGAGGCGTGAGAGTGTTACGGCTCTTTGACAACGAGGTCTTGGGAGTCGATGAGAGTGAAGTGACGTTTAACTCAAGGCAGGCGGGCCCCAGTTTGTAAACTTTTGAGAGATTATATTTTTTAATGCAGACGGGATACGATAGTGCAAAATTATACCGTTACTTTGTTGCAAATTTATTTGACTATTTAGTGTAATTTCTCGAGACAAGCTAATTAATCAAATATAAGTAAATTTCGTCATCTAACTGACATGCTGTATTTCCTCTCGACAAAATATGAGTACGTAGATAAAACCAGTTACAACAAATGTACAGAGTAGTTTTACGTTGTCTGCTTGTGTTTATGTTTTATAATAACTACCGTCAAAAATTTAATAACTCTGGCCCAAGTTCTTATGTATGACAGACAACCCAAAGTCGTAAGTTATCTGACAAGAGCAGGTAAGGGTGTGATAGTCATATTTGTCTTCGTGATACCGTCCAAAGATATTATTTAGGTGGCTGCCTGTCTCCAGCTTAGCGAGCCAAGTGCTTCACTATGTGAGCGACTGACTCTACTTAGCAACAACAGTCAAAGAACTTTACACGCGTATATATCTTCTCAGGTCCTCCTTCAGCCTAAAAGGCTTAATTGTTGTCGGTCAAAAATAGTGGGAAGGGATGTTGTTACAGTCTATTATGTGGTATGAACATCTTAGTGCAGAAATTGTAGAAAAACGTACTCGTGTGCAAGGCACTGTATATTTCGAGTTGTGTCTCATAGAAGCTATCTAGCAGTGAGAATACTGCGTGCCAGTTCAGAGACTTGCGCCTATAGAGGCCATGGTGAAGCGTGATGTCCATGCTATGTCACTCTTAGTACTCCGCACTTCAATCCTTGAAAGCGACAGATAACTTCTAGTTTGTACATTGTTTCGTTATATTATTATAGGCGTGATTGATTGGTGGTGGTCGTTGTGTCTGCTTCTATAACTTGTTTTTCGCCAGAGATATGTTTCTTTTATGCCGTACGTAAACACTATTCACGGAAATAGCCGTGTTTTTTACAGTTAATTATATTTGTATTGTTTCTTCTCTTGTTAATACCAGCATGGTGGTGTAGGTAGCAAGCACAACGTAAGGTTTATTGTAATCAATAGTTAACGGCTTAAACCGCATCAAAAAAGACTTTTTAAATTGTTCATATCTTTGAAATTTCTCGCTTTACCGTGGGACAGCTGATAATTGTTTTGAGTTTTTGAAAACTTGAGAAATGGCGCAGTATCGACTTGGGAAATTTACCGTCAGGGCAAGGTGGAAATATTCGTAGGAAATACACGGGAGGTTGTAAAACTTGACGACCGCGTCCCGGGCGACATTGGGAAGGAAGTCAAGGGTCAAGCCAGCCTCGCGTAGTTTATGCCCGAGCATGCACGTTATTATCAGAATTGCCTGCCATCACCCGGGGACTGTAATTTCAACGAGTAGACTCGCGCTGTCGGTACGCACCGGTCAAATGTTTGTTACCCGAGTGGTTAAGGCGCCCGCCTGCCTGCCTTGTGAACTGCGCTGCAGTGTGCTAGCAGAACTCTTTTATCTAAGAAACTTCTAAACGTGCTTCTAATAGACTATGTGGATTTACGGAAAGAACACACACTTCAAACGATAGTTGAATGGTAGTTTCAGATCATTACGTTTACTAAAAAGATCATTTCGGAGTCCCTCAAAATGGCCGTAGACAGCTTTTTTAATAAATTGTAACTAACAACTACTCAAGGGATTTGCGTGAAACTACGATAGAAACATATATTGCACTTTTCTTAATACTTTCCACCAATAAAATGATGGGATCACCACTGAAAGTGTCAGTCAGGCGAGTAATCTACGATACTACTGTCAGTGTTTTGTGGTAGAGGTATTCCGCACCAGATGAGCCGGTCAACATCGCCCTTGGCACCGTGCTTCATTCACACAAACACACAGCCACCAGGCGGGCGCCTTAAGGGTATGTTTGTGTGTGTGGGGCGAAAATACATGTAACGCTACGATCGACGTCGGCCGGCACATGTATTATGATATCGCCTCTACGCCCAGAGTTGTATATGCGCGCGTAATGTTCCCGCCCTAACGTTTTACTGCGGTGACCCTGTCATTTAATTTATCCCGTCACTGTAACGAAGTCCAGTGTACCTGTAGAACTCGATTTTGAACGAATCCGGTACATATATCTTGAGAATCAAACGTCTAAAAAAGTATATTCTAGCCAAGTATACTTTAAAATAATGCTTCCAATATGCGTGCTGTCTTGAAAGTCATATTCACATGTACTGTGAAGTGTGTTTTCTTTTCGTAGGTAAAAGTTGTGGACGTACGTATTCTGGTCCCTGAGGAAAATGTAACTCCGAGCACACTGCACCAGTTCGAGCGCCAGACAGGCAGCCGCCTTAATGGTCAGCGCACCCGTGATAGGTGATGATCAGCCAATCAAAACTCGAAGGTGGGGGGGCCGCACCCATCTACAGTTCGACGCATCGCCGACACGAGATATGCATAAGCGATGAGCTGGTTATCCACGCCAAGACACGCCGGTAATGACCAAATTGCTCCTCTGCGCACCTCCCTTATCAACAACCCTCGCTCGAGATCGTCCACATAAATTACCCGAGCGCTTAATAACAATCAGATAGGGCGGCTAAGTACAGGCGTGGGTGTGCGCCGAGGTATAAATAGGGCACGAGCGTTGTTCTAATTAAATTCCTCGTCGGCAAGACGACTTTTTGTTTTTGACGGCGATATCCGTGATTTATGACGCTCCGAAGATAAACATGACGGTAGTTCTTGAGCGATGACTTTACGCGTGGCTCATGACAACCGAGCTCGTTTACTGCCGGGGATAGTTCGTTATCTGGGCGTGATTCAAATAAAACAGCTGCCACACACCTCGCTCTCAGAATCTTTTAATTTCTCACTAAGTGCTTCGCCTGCTGCTACTGTCTTGTTCCTGACTACAGCCCTTCATGTCGAGGGCCTGTTATTACTATGTGGAGGATAGTATCTCACTCAACAACACTTAACAATCCTGAAAGCACTTGCTTCCAATACAATAACAATTCCGTTGATACTCTTTGCACTACTAGCTAGAGGAAAATACAACCACGTAGATAACTAAATGCGATATACTTTTGGCACAACTAAATACATGTTTATATACTGTCGAACAAACCATTGACGTATATAGAGTGGTTTATAGGGTACGCAAATGTTTGCTAGTTAATTTACCTTGTTACTTCCTCTTTACAACTGCCTGTGACCATTATACTACTCGACCACGACAACTCGTCCCGCGGGAAGAAAGCGAACTACCGTTGTGTCGTCCTTAACAACTGTTGTGCGGCACCACAGCTTCTGCCATAATACTGTGCAGGGGTGCCCATCCCCTCAAGACCCAATGCGCAAATCCGCCGCCCCCCCAAGGAAAAAATTCCCACAAAATTTTTTAATTCGCAACTTGCGCAATGATCCCCCTTCGTGGACACCCCTGATACTGTGGCACAGACAACCGGCTCGATTTTAGCCGCAATGTCTCCACTGACCGTGTGTCATGAACTCATGTCAGGTGCAGTACATTTCCCCTCCCTGTGACGTGTCTACCTACTACTAGTGCCACGCTTCTTCCACTCACGCGAGGGTTAGTTGTGGTCGAGTAGTACATTTCATGTTAACCTAAGATTCAAACACATGTGCATTTTTATAACTTCCGCTACTTATTCGACTTCTCCTGGAGAGCTCTTAGCCAGTTATAAAGATGTAACATTAGGCATGTCTAGTGGCCCTATGTCCTGACTTCCTCCGTCCGCCCACATTGTACCCTTGCTTGCTAAAGTAATGCATTGCACAGCCGAGTCTGCTACTTTCTTCACCTTGCCTCTCCATTGCATGCTGTTGTAAAGGGGCCTCCCTACCTGTGTTTGCAGCCAGTTGCGATTATTCTTTTTTTGACGAAACTACTAAAGGCGCATTATATTTGTCTATCTACGAAATAACACGCACTTAAAACTATGGCACTACAGTTTCAAAAATTCGGCAAGTTTATTTAAAACATTATTTTCGGGCTCCTCAAAATAGCCAAAAATGGGGTTTTCAGACTGTCGTATCTGTAAACATAACAATCGGATTCGAAAAAACACAACTATTGAAACAAGCGTTATACTTTGAACTACGCTGCCCGTAGTAAAATAGTGTGGTTACCGCTTAAAGTGTCACAGTAAAAAGGATAATAGTAAAGAACTGCATGCCAGCTGAGTGGCTTGCACGGAGAGGCGATAATATATTACATACGTCGGTTAGTGGCAACCTTTCCGCTCCTGCCTCACACACATACACACGTAGCCTGTCTAGGGAGGCCCCTTAACAAAGGCTTTATGTCTGTGTTCTTTATGAAACTTGCTGCCTGTTGCCGTTTGAATTGCCTCTGACTGTGTTGCATCTTGGAACCTTCACTTGAGACTTTTCTCTTGGATTATCCGAGTTATCGTGCAAGACAAACCAGTTGTCGAACTCACGACTCTCCGGCCAATCTTTGTTGCAGATGTATTGCTGATGTGTATATTCTTGTCATGACGTTAGCCATTGTGACTTGGAGACCCTCGCTCTTTAGATCTTGGCGTGGTCATTCAATGATGTTTTGAGTTTCCATGCATTCTATAACAACGTGTTCTGTAGAGTCGTCAATTCCAAATGCCTCGCAAATAAGAGACGTCATAAGCCCTAACTGGTATAAAATATGAGACGTCATAAGCCCTAACTGGTATAACTTTGTCTTGAAATTTCTATGACCAACTGCTAGCTGGAACAGTGGCGGCTAGAGGGTTGTTGGCAGGGAGGGCTTAAGTTGCCGAGAACTGTACTCTCCGCCTTGTACCAATGCCCATGAAATATCTACAGACTACTTATTGTGTTGTGACCAGACAGTAATAAGCGGCACCTACATACCAGCGTGTTAGTGGCTGTAGCGTCAACTAGCGTAGAACCATACACAGTTCTCTGCAACTTGTGCCCTTCCTGGTAACAACCCTAGAGCCGCCACTGAGCTGGAATATATACTGGTTAAACTCCGCGAAATCGTTATTCAGTCTTATTTTTCGTTGTCTCACTTGTTTTGCCATTCATTGGTTGTGTAAAATAAGGCAAAGTTAACCGTTGCGTCTCCAAGCAGCATAGTTGTCGCGGTGGCCGAATGGTCAGACCATTCGCCTCCCACAAAGGTGATCAGGGTTCGATTCCCGGCGGGGTCGGTCCCCGGATTTTCGCATGTGGGAATCGTGCCGTTGGTCGGCGGGTTTTCTCGGGGATTTCCTGTTTCCCCGCCCTTTCATTCCGGTGCTGCTCCATACTCACCTCATGTCATCTTTCACCAGCGTTAAAGACCTCGACGTTCAGCGCTGACCAAAATATCTCCCTCACTCCAAGCAGCATAATCAGCCGATGTCTGCTGGAGTAAACATATTACTGTAAAGTATAGTCTGTAGCATAGTGAACATGCGACAGTTTCTAATGTCAAACAACAGCCTCTAACAAGTCTTGCTGCAAACGTCACGCTATGTGTATAATAGATACCACGCATCATATGGATACTGACCCGAGGTTTTAGCGAAAGTATTTCTACATTAACTTGTTGTAGTAACTTGTATGCACATCTGCAGCCCAGCTTCACGGGTCAAGTTATTCTGTCAGCTTCTTAGACTGAGGTTCTACCGGCAAATCACGGACGTTTGGTGTCGCAGTAACCGTGTTCTGATTGGCTCAGTCAAACAAGAGACGTCTATGCAGAAACACGCACACTACATAGCTTGTGAGTGGCAGAACTACACGTTCTGTTCAACGTGGCTTCGTGAAGATCATTGGTTCCAGCTGCGTGTACCGAGACTCTGCGGTAGCGAATAAGTAGTTGACATTTGCAACCTCTCACCACGCGTTGTTCAACCAACTACATTGTCCATTACAATTTAAAATTAAATTTTAAATTTTGTTGACCTGATGAAACATATTTGATTTGACCAGTTAACAGTTCTAGTAACGTTATTCACAGTTTAGTGGCTAAGCTACGTATTTGGCAACGTGTGCACCAAGTGAGGTAGCGTAATGATAAAACTCTTCAGTAGCATCCAGCAATTTTAAATATTTTGAAGTTGGGAGGTACGTTACACCTCCTCCCCCCCCCTCCTATCCCGCAAACCTATTTTTAACATCGTCACGAGTCTAGCCTTTTCAGCCCCTCAACCGCCAACGTATTCTAGTTAGTGGAAAGATTTAAACTAGTATAGAAGTTAAAATAAAATAAACCTGAGTAACTTTAGTTATAGTTGCAAGCAAACTAATTTTTAGCAGGGATTATTTACTTGTACGGAAATTCAGGGAAACCAACACGTCTAATATAATGTAATATATATATATATATATATATGAACTAAGTTACTGGTACTGGTAGGAAATTGGCCCGCGGTTGTGTTATGTTCAAAAATCTCAATAAGTTTTATTTTATTCATATAAAATCATCTTGTGCGATTTAGATATTTTGGATAGTAAAGAAATGAGTAACGGAAGTAAAAATTACTATCTTTGGAACATTGTTTAAATATCTCCTGCAGAGCAAAATTTAAATGATGAAGGGCATATTCAAATAATCTAGGGAATAAAGATCGCGGTATGTATGTGTGAATTTTATTAATAACTTACAACCGAATTAACTTGCTTGAAATGGACGTGTTAGAATATTAGAGGATTAATTAATGAATCTAACAACTTAAATAAAAATAAATGTCGTAAATAAGGCCATGGAGACAGGGAACAAGGACATCGAGCAATGTCAGTTCATGGGGCACCAGGAGACAGAAAAGCGGCGACAGTCGAGAGACGCATGCTGAGAGGCAATCACCCAGTCGTCGTGTAAGTTGTGCATGGTTTATCGGGAGTATTACTACCGAGGAAGATATATATAAAGTTTGCCAGAGGAAGTAATGTTGTGTTGGCGTGTGTGGAGAAACATGGCCCCCTCACTGTTAGGCCAGAGGGCGACATGTCTTCATGCAGCAGGCGACCTTGCTAACAGAAGTCCTCGCCTGGTGCACAGACGATGTTGCAGCGTGTCACGCGTATTATTTTTCTCGCCAAACCACTTAACTTACTCATCATACAGTTATCAAATTAAAGAACACACATTTGAAACTACACTTCTATAATTTATAACATTTCAGCACGCGTGTTAGAATTATGATTTTGGGGCCTCTCAAAATGGCTATTTATTTATTTAAGCTGCTGTAGCTACGTAAATACCCCCTGCAGTGCAAAACGAGAGGCATGTGTTGGACTTTACTTCATACTACCTAAAAAGAAATTATTAGGTTCACCGCTAAATGTGCCGTAGAAAAAAGACTGCAAGGAAAACTTTGCACTCCAGTTTGACGCGCGGTGAATAGAGGCGTTATGCTACTTGTAGAGCGTGGTACTCTGGCTCGTATCACTCCGCTGTTGCAACACCTCAAACACGGAAACTTGAAACCCGTCTGCACCGGAGCATCACTGGACGTCTCCTGCTCGGACCAATGGTGCAGCCGCGTGTCTGCTCCCTCCAACCCTCGAGTATTTCACCCCGCCTAATTAAGAACGCGCCCACTACATGATAATCAAGTGTCTGGGCCTCTCCAGCCCTCCTCCCCTGTCGTCTGAGGCGGCAGAAGTGACGCCCGACACACCATCCATCACGACCCCGACTGCCGCTCGACCAGAACTACAACCAGCTTCTCTCCCGACACTTTATATTCTTGTCTTTATGAAGCATTACACAGGGTGTGTGCTAACTCGCGAACATACAATGCGGCAGTTGTATGGCGTAAATAACTTCCGAGGGAATCTCATTAGAGACATAGTTTCGGAGGAAAACGACGTTATATACGACGAAATAACTGACATTACTACGTACAAACACGCTTTATAGACCTTTACAGACATTCACAACACACGTTACTTTATATTATAGAGGCCTTGTTATGGCAAAAAAACATAACACTTTATAACCAATTAAAATAACTTACATATGCTCTGTTAACGGTAAAATAATCACATTTGAAGCAGTATTTTTTTATTCTTTACATTCAATTTGTAACTTTCGCTTCTTGTTGGTTTAAATACAGCAATGTAAATAATGAACTATATGTGTAGATTTAACATTACTCAAAATTCAACACCTAATACTAGAAGTGAATGTATGTTTTTGATTGCTATTCTTGACTAGCAATTTTCAAAAATGCTTACTTTGCCAGCCAGGAATAGTTTACTGGAATATTTTCGTCATAATATAGTGCCGTTACGATATTTATCGCCGCTTTCATCTGCTCTAACTTTAAGCTATATCTGCAATTAACATTGCGGTCAGCAGAGATTATGAAAGAGCGCCATGTGTAACTTTGAGCTCGAGAATTTTCGTACCGTCTGTAGTCAGTTGAAACAACTGGAGAGCATTCTCTGTGACGTATATGTGGCTCCGACTGGATACGACAGAGACTTGGCCATTGCCGTGTGTATAAATGTTTCCACTGTGCCTGTACTAAGGGTGCCAACTGTTAAGTAGGAATTATAAGCTCCGAGAATTGTACTTGTCGAAACTGATTGAAGCACACGTCGTGACTGCTATAGGGGGATGTGGCAAACAATACGTAATATGTTTACAAATTTGTTTTATATTATACGATCTGTCAATCAAGTGAATTCTTTTAATAACCCAAGCACATTTTTCTTTAGGTAATTTACAATTTCCAACCTCTCATTAACATAGTTGCCGTGTGACTAATACACGCAGTCTATACATTTCTACGTTTCAAAACGCCAAGCGTCTCAGACAGTGTGATGGATGCGAGTATTAAGGTCGTGATAGGTAGTTTATTTTTCACATTGCTGCAAAAAAACTCAAACACTTTATCAAAAAATACGCTTTAAAAATTCATAACTACGAGCACCCATACGATGCACAATTCTATTAGACGTTTTGGAAATAATTAACCCTTATTTCGAGAAAATAAAAATATTTTACTAGATTTTGGCTTATTTTCATAACAAAACTGGAGATACTTTGGGTGCAAAAACTAGGAAAACTATCAAGGTTAATAATACGAAAAAAAATTAGGTACAAATTATGATATATTTGTAACAAAACAATGAAGGAATACTTTGATGTGAACATTATCTTGCTTTTAAATAAATACTTTCATAATCATTGTAAAACAACCAGGCCTTGCTTTAAGGGGCTGTCTGTCTGCCTGTGAGTACTGGCACGAGCAAAGATAGTGATTTACGCACTAAAAGAACAATTTTGTAGGAAGCGTTCCATGCCAGTTATTTCGTAGTAATCACAAAACATTGTGGTGGTGATCACAATATTTTAGTGCTGACAGCAAAAGTTTTTGTGGCGAGCACACAGACATATTCGGCAGAGTTCCAACAAAACATTCTGAATGTTTTGTAGCTGCCACAAAATATTTTCTTCCGTGCACGTTAAATTATACTGCGAGTTCTCAGTTCCTGTCGAACCTAGCCACTGAGTTTGTTTATCTTGATGAGACGCACACTGCTGTGTGATCTTCTGGGCATTTTTTAAATACCTTATAAACTGCGTGGAAATAATTATTTCCATTCTCAAACCCACTGGGAAACACCTACTCTTTTTTACCCAAATTATAATTCTTGTAGCGACATTTTTGTTATGTCAGTGAAGAAAATGATTGTTTTCCGAAAGCGATATCGTGAAAGTGAATGAGCTCTACTGAATGTAACTTAATATGTAACCTCTCTCCTTGTTCTCGCCAGCGTGAGGAAGGAAACTCCCTTAATGATGCTGAAAAGGAAAGTTTATAATCAATCATTTGCGCTGAATACTGCTCAACTTATACAAGTAAATAGCAATTTTTTTCTCTAATGCATTTTTAAAAGTGCATAGTATCAACAGATGTTTGTATGTATGCATGTATATATGTACGTACGAGACCGATAAACTCGGACACCATTTAACCAATTAATATGAAACTAGGCACATGTATGTATTTTTCCATGGATAACGTTTGTATGTTATCAATTTTACTCCAACGGCCACTAGATGGCTCTGCAGCGCATTAACCTCTGTGCATAGCTTCCCTAATGGCATGTAGGATATAATGGTGGTTGTCGGGGAAAGGGGAGGGGGGAATTTAGCAGTTCGACCAACACAGGGGCTAAATAAAACCTGTGTGAAGTTGGGGTGGTTAGCTATAATTTCACGATATCCGTTTTGCTATAACTCACTATTAGATAATGCTGCACTCCTCAACTTCTACACCGTTCCACCTATTATTGCTATGAAAATTAGTAATACATAATAATTAATGTTTGTTAGTTCGGTTATCTTCTATGCGTATTCATCCCAACGGAATGAAACTTTGGTGAATTGCTGTGCGTGCGTCCGCGAATGTTGGGAGGTAGGCCGGAGGGACGTGCAACGCGCGGAAGGTTGGGGCCAGAACAAAATGTGATGGCTGCTGCAGTGCAGGTCGGGGACAGCTAGTATTATTACAACAGAAATAATTGTCAGTTATATTTACCTATCTTAACAGAAGACATTTTGTATTTTTAAAATTGTTTCAATAGGCTAATTTGTAAAATTGGCATTTTTTTAAAAATAAAAACAGGCTTCTGTTGTTTAGTTGTTGAAGTCTTCTGAAGTACGTCAGTGGTCAATACTTTTATTATCACATAAAATTATATAAATTCTAGTTATGATAGTTCGATAGTTATCAGCATTAATACTATCGTAAAAATAGTATTATAAATAGTATTATAGTATAGTAAAATAGTATAATAATATGTGTTTTGCGTGCATTTCAATATACGTACTATAAAATTCATTTAATGTGTAAATATTTAGTAGTGGAGTACGAATACAGAATTATGGAATTTTTCCCTATCACAGCCTTTAAATAATACCCACGTTACTGAGAACAAGAAAAAGAAACAAAAGGTGCGAAATGTAATGTACTTGCAGACCTTGTTACGTTTTTATCGGGTTGTAATACGTTAAGATAAGTCGTTAATACTTATCACGTGTATAACTAAAGATAACGCCATCATTTGTAGTCGATGAATGTCGATTGTAATAGAATGCTTATCGCAGTTCGTTATCATTCTCCAATGAAAATGTAATAATGGTGTTATTAATCAGAACCAGTGGTTGTTAGAATACTAAGTCCGGTACTGCCCAGCGCAATGCTTCGACAGAAATAAAAAACTGCGTTGGAGGAGGTAAGTTGTTTGGGATGGGGTGGATGTAGGATTATTTTTTGGTGGGTGGAGGGGAGGCGAGGGGGGAGTTACTGCTGTTTTGCACACGCACGTCTAAAATCTTTAATTTTAGCAAGGGACCGTCCTTTATATAGTGATAAAACAAGAAAATATACATGTGTCAGTCAGAATGATTGTATTATTTCCGGTAATTTATCAAAATTTAAAATCATTCGTTTCTTAAGAATGTGGGTTTTCGGAAGAACAATGGTATGGCTCGGAGAGAGGGGTGGGCGTGTATATACCCTGTAACCCTCAAGAGAGCTCAGGAAAAATTTGGTTGTTTGAAGAAAATTGTTGGGGGAAGGGGACTATTTTATAAAACAAATAAAATATTTACATCACACAGTACACAAGCACAAGCACAAACATATGCAGCAGATGCTTACAATTTATCAAAACTGTTAACTTTTAGCATAGTATGTGACAAATATGTACTAAACAATCAGTGGGAATATTTTTTTTTGCATAAAGGATTAAGGTCTCTTTAAGAGAATTTTTCGTCTGGTGCATGGCACATGGTCGGTGTTGTAGCATATCACGTGTATTCTTAGTAATGCGAAATCGCTAACCTTGCTCATACATCGTTTATGTACGAAAATAACACATTTGAATTTTAAAAATTCAGCACTATTGTTACAAACATGATTTTCGGGCTTTTCGAAATGACTAAACACTGCTTTCTAAGACTGATGTAACTTCGAAATTACCACCTGAATTCCTATCTATAATTCATACTATTCAAAAATAAAATTTTAGGGTCACTGCTTAGCGTCAAATAGGAAGAAGACAAGAAGGAAAACCTTGCACGCCAGATTGGCGTGCTGCGAACAGAGGCGATATGTCTTACCATCGAGCATGTTACTCTGGCTCTTATAGCCTCGCTGTTCCTATGCGTCAAGTGCGGGAATTTGAAACCATGTACAGGATTCATAAAATTCGGGGCGAAGGTGGAGATGACTATGGCAACTTGCTCCGTTTGCCCCCTCCTCTTCCTCCTTTATGGGGGACACTGTATTGTCCCCCTTTTTTCTGCACTCACCCCGTGTGAGGGACGGGGGGGGGGTTGTGAAAGAGGTGGGAGGTGTGGTTAGCGAGCAGACGCGCAGAGTGTCTGAGTGTAATGTATCACTAGGAGTGCGACACGACGCCAAGACAGGGAGACGTGGTTGCGGAGATGAGAGAGCGACTGTGGCTAGATGTCAGGAGACTTAATTAAGTTCCCTGGAGCCTCTCTCCTCCCATGTCGCCTCAGGCCCGTCCTAAGGGTGAAGCGCCAGCACTTCAGGCCACAAGAATGTCGCTAACGACCAGCAGACGAGTACCTGCAAGCCTTGTCGTCCTTGCGCCTCATTTCTCACAAACCCGTCGACGTTTTCCATTACTACCACTCTTCATTACGCAATTCTCTCATTTTTCATCCCCCACTACCTCCTTCCCATCACCACCCTATTTTTTTTTTAATCCTTAATCGTTTACTGCTAGAGAATCAACCGAAAAATGCTACTGCTCAGTGAAGATAATCTACCAGGAAGACATTGATTAATCGTTCTGTACTTCATCATGTAGTATTTCTTGCGATGTATTTTGCGCAGGACAATATGCTCCACAAAGAATTCAGAAATATACAGTATGCTGAAAAAATATGTGGCAAAAATGATAAATGCAAATAAGCATTTGCTGCCGTATAAAATGGGGTAATAAAACCGCTATGCAGCTCTACCATTCCCATGTGCTGCTCACACGCGTCATATTAATGTCTGCAAGCTCGGTGTTGTAAAGACATATGCTGGAGAAGTTCTCACCTGTGTTCAGGGCTGCCACTCTGAGATGTTGAAAGAAAAAAAGAAGGTACATCAGCTGGCCACTTGTGCCAATTTTACCGTGATATGCAGCCCACAGGCAGTAAACATTCGTAATAAACCCGCGGCCACATGTGGCATACGTGATGCATAGAGACATACAAAATTTGCGTTATTTTCTGACAGCTGACTAGACTCCAAGTGACTATAGTCTCTTTCGCCATCTCCCGCTGGCCGATACTGTCGTGACTTGCCGCGGAGAATACTTACACGGTAAAGAGGCCAATCTCTGTAAAGACGTAACACACGTAAATGACAACACATTAAAGTTCGTGACCAGTTGAATAGCAGATTATGCTCTGTTATGTATAGGAAAGTGAAGTTTAGCCTGCTACCAAATGATAACGCGAATTTTACACGTCTCTAGTGATGCATAATGAAATTACCCACACATTAACCACAAGTGTACCACAAGCATTCTTATTACACTCAGATGCTTTTGGGTTAGTTTGCTAAGTCTGCTTGTGGGCCATATACTGAACTAGGTCAGTATTTATAAACTGAGTTGTCCACATTAAAATTATTTCAGTATAAATAGAAACATATTTACTTATATGGCCTGATTAACAATCATTCGAACAAAAGTAGCCCATCATGCTAGCGAACGTTGGCCGCTTCTGCCAACAGTTGGCCAGCTAAAAAATGATTGTATTTGCTACTATGGTAACTGTCTATAAAATCAGTCACTGTAAATTAAAC
>PNEQ01020941.1:32022-44749 GCA_003012365.1 Medauroidea extradentata
AAAAAAAAAAAAAAAAAAAAAAAAAAAACGTGTAACAGTTAGAAAACGTCATCCCTTAACAATATTTTTTACAACTTTCTTATTTAAAATTTTATTCGAGTAACGTTTTCCTGAAAAAACAATCTCTGCTGCCGTAATCACATACACTTAATTGCTGCAAAACAGATAACACTTGTCAAATGCATCACTCTGGGTAAATGTTTGCTCATAAAGTTGGCAAATATCACTATCGAAGGATGTTGTTTTGTAAATTTTCCCTATAGGCCTCCAAAAGTGTGCAGACTTCAGTTGGTTTTTTTAATATGTTTATTTAGCTGCCACACACTCGTAAAACTCCTAGCAAGTAGGGAGATTATTTTGGTCACTGCGTATATTATTCCCATTTGTGGATATCGTGGAAGCAAAATTTCTGTTTAAAAAAAAGTTGTTACTGTAATGTTAATATACTTAAATAATATAAATAATTGTCATAATGTAACAAATCAGACACAATTTCACAGTTGATAAAATATACAGCCTTGTGTAACTGTACCTTACAGTTACTTACTTTTACTTACATATCTAGTCATATTATGTAAATGGTATTCCATTGGCTTAGTGCGGGATCCAGAGGGGTAGAGTGGAGCATAGGTGCCTCCCGAGACTGCTAAAAAAATATCAAATCAAATATGTTCCAAGTAAAATATTGACATGATACCTCATATTTTACTTAGAGCTTTATAAACGACAAGACAGCATTAACAACACAATCATTTGTTTGAACAACATGGAAGCAGAAGCTTACAAATGTACCTAATCAGCACAAAAATTTTAACTTTTATAGTATAATATATTTTTTTAATATTTTACCGTATCTTAAAGGGCATGTTAAAGTTTTTCTTTAGTATGGATGTCCCTTAAATAGCACCATTTTGCAAGCTAAAATCCAATTTTTTGTTTCGGGGGAGAAAACCAGACCCCTCGTTTTTTGCTTGGGGCGTGGATATAGCTATATTTAACGGCATAGCTCTCTCCAGTACTCACAGCTGAAGCCGCCCCTGCATTAGCTGAACATCTTGCTTGAAGTACTGTAATATCACAAAACCTACATAGAAGATACACTGTTACAAACACACCAAATGTAATATCACAAAACCTACATAGAAGATACACTGTTACAAACACACCAAATGTAATACAGTTTCAAAACACCAACCAACGTCACAATAATTTAAATTTATAAGTATACCTAGAAATAATTTTACGAAAACATTTGTAAAATGCAATGAAAATAAATATATCGATTTATTTTACTGACATATTAAAACAAATAAATTTTAAATATTATGAACATTAAATGTTCATCTGAATACAGGAATAAATACCGTCATATGAAGTGAAATAATAAAACCTGGGTCTTCATTTAAACAGTTAAGATATTTTTCATCCTTATTAACTTTTTGTTTCTTTATGTTACTAATTTGTTTCTTATAAATACTATCATCAAATTGCTACGCTAAGTCAAGGAGAGTAAAATTATTGTTCAAGTAGTACGACAAAAGTTATCTAATACGAAAGGAGTGAATTTAATATAGTTTGTTAAACAAAATGTATGTTTACGTAAATATCTTTACAAGTAAAAAAGCTTGTTTGCCTTATGATTCAATTTCCTGAATGTGTATATATTTTTTTAATGTTATACTTGAAAGGTAAACAAATTACCAATGATAAACATAAATTTTGAAGTGGTTGAATAAAGAGATTTATGTATAATTGAATCGTTGGTAGCGCGTACTAAAAATCTTATATGAAACTATTCCAGGCTTAACAAAGATGATTTTACTTTAGGTATAGCTACGTTAAATGATAATAAATATTTCTCTACAATAAACAACATAAAAATTAACGATTCGAAATTTTAATGTTGCAAATTTATATAAATAACAAAATGAGGTTTTTAAACGTATAGGAAGAAACTCTGCGATATAATAAAGCATGTCATGCATATGTAACTAATGATTTTATTCCAAAGATTATATTTGGGGAAATTAAAAGAAAACCACCAGTATGTGACAACTTTTAAAATGAAAATCAGGTCACGAAAAATATCGATGAAATTGAAAATTGTAGTCTCGGAACAAATAAATATTACGATGTAGTAGGAAATAATTCGATAAGCGTGTTAATAATACTTCCAAAGAAAACACAACACCAAATAGACAAGATGTTACGCTAAATATTGTGTTGGCAATTCCTGATTTTAATATTCTTATTGCACTATAAAATCATATATTTCCAATTTTTAAAGAAAGAATTCGATAATTACTTAGTCAAGTAAAAGTAATGTTAACGTTGAATGATTAAAGTAACATTTCTAATTTAACTTTTAACATTAAAATTACAAAAAAAAAAAAAAAAAAAAAAAAAAAAAAAAAAAAAAAAAAAAAAAAAAAAAAAAAAAAAAAAAAAAAAAAAAAAAAAAAAAAAAAAAAAAAAAAAAAAAAAAAAAAAAAAAAAAAAAAGCGAAAAGATCCAGAGGAAAGTAAAAAGTATAATAAAGAAATACATAAGATAATAAAAACTAATGATAGTTAATGACCCGGAAATTTTGCGGGTACATCCTCCTGCTGGATGGATTTCATATGTTTTCTATTAACTCAGTCCTCAGCCACTTGTTTAATCTCTGCTGTTAGAATTACTAGCCGCTTGTACATTTGACATTTTAACACAAGAGTAAGTGTTTTCATGTAGGTTCGCCATTGGTTCAGAGTTCTTAAGGCTAAACAATTGTCCAAATATAAAAAAATACCCATATTTGTATGAGCTAGAAATGTAACGTCCCTTCAATAATCCGCGAAATTTCCGGGTCTCTAACTATCATCACAAATCCGGATATTTCGAGAGTTCAGTGACCTGCAAGATGGACTGCACAGTCCTGTATACACTCAGATACTTGTACATTGGCTGCTGATCCAGTGAGTGGACAGTTGTACATGTGAAAAGATAGCGCGGCAGTCAGTGAGTGTATTCATTCACAGTACTCAAGAACGAGTTTAATAAACGGTGGTCCAATCGCTGAAACTTCTTTCAAATTTATTCGTGACATTTTCGTGTCTTTAATGATAGTTTATGTTTTATACGAGCTAAAAATACAGCTTTAACTTATCAGTGTAAAAACTTAACTAAACAATAATGAAATAAGATACATCAGAATGGCTAGAATATTAGATAAATAGCTCTTTAATTATGTAAAATCAGGTTAATTTAATTGGGGGTTTTACTTTACACGATTTTAAATATATTCTTAATTTTTTGATATTTAAATAAATGTCGTATGTGTTGAAAGTTTTAATGTTATGATACACAGAGGTTTTGAAGAGACAATAACAAAAATAAACATAATTTGAATGTAATTAATAGTATGTAAGATTTCTTAGAATCGTCATAATTTTGTAAAATAAAAAACTATGCTAACAGGAATATGAAAAGAACTAGTGCATTATGTGTGAATATGAAGAACTTGAAAATGAAAATAGAAAATGCAAAAACTATTGCTTCACTGTATAATGTTCATAAACTGATCATGATAAAGTTTTAAGTACAGCGTATAAATATAAAGTATATAATACACTGTTTTTAATATCTAAAGAATTTGACAGCGTGTTGAAAAAATGTTAAAATTGCAAGAAAATAATATAAATAAATAAACAGAAATTTACAAATGTTGAATGCAAAATATAATTAACAAATGTAGAATTTTTGAGAGAAAATTGTGTCTTTCAGGAAGAGACGTTACAATAATAAAATGAAGTGAAAAATGTAATGAGTATTGTTGTACGGTTCTTTTACACTCTTCTTCTGGACAACCGGTTATATGCATTTCAGGTTATTATTATCAGTGTTCAAACTGTAGTAAAGTATCTGAAATTGAGAAATTCTATGTATAAAACGCAGAAGATGGTAAACTACACTAAATATGTGTAGTTAAACAGGAAAATATTTTTCATTTAGTTATGAAGCTCAACAATATTTTGCAGGCATTCATAAAGCAAATCTAATTACAGTTCAAGTTTTGGAACCGATGCAGTAAAGGTTATTTTCATATTGTCTTACACTCGAGAAATAAATTGTAACGGAACTATGCAACATTATAAATATGATTGTTTTGAATCAATATAAACTATTATTTTTCAAATAATTACAAAAATTCAAATGTTCACCGTTAGAAGTCAGAAAAGTTTTAAAAATAAAACTCAATAATAAGGGTTTGCTTTATTAAATGACTAAAGAAATAAGTAATCAAATAAATGCACGCTAAAATTTAATAGAAATATGATACTGTAATTGGACTAATTACAATTAATGTAAACATTTAGATTAAAACTAAAATTAATAATTTCTGAAAGAATTCTACCCATAAATCCAAGAGAAGTTTTCTTAGATTAAACAACAAATGCTTTAAATTTATGAGCCATTATGCCGATGGAATGAAAACTGAAACGAAATGCCTTAATGTCTAGTTTGTATCCAACAGCGGAATTTTAACTGTAATTATCTTGCTGATTATGAAATTAAATATATAAGCGTGAAATGTATGAAAAAATTGTATTGCCAGGTATATTAAAAACTGATAACATTAAAAAAAAATTGGTTTCCATTATTTGTTCAACGTACTTACAAACCATTTAGACTTTTGCAATCATAATAAAAAAACATTATTTGTACTTAGGCGACTGATGAAGTTAATAAATCCTTTCGGAGGAAGTTACAAAATTTTATGAAATTAATTAAGTTCGGTATTTCGAAGAACAAAGAGCAAGTAATGACTTCGTAAACGTTGCGCTAAGGATTTAGTGAAAATTTAATTAGAAACAAGTCCTTAGAACAATAATTTGAAAACAAAATAGGATTACTTATAAACAAAACAAAAATTAGTTAGGGCCTATGGATTTAGACTAAAAATATGGAAAGGAATTCTGGAAGAATATTTGTCACCAATGTGTTTTAATTCTTTGTGGGGTAAATTAGGTCAAATATAAAGTGTGAGAAAAAGTGAATTTGTATCGGATTTAGAAATATATTAAGATTGTTTAAATGATCGTATGTACAGAGCCCACAATTTTTGGTGAAAAGAATAATAGTTTGTTTCAGTGCCTAATGTGAACATCTGCAGCTGTGCTTCGTGGTTATAGGCAGAATGTGTTATTGCACAGACGTGGCTCATTTGACTGTGCCAACAGGAACAAGGTTACTGCGACACCACACGTCTGTGATTTGCTGGTAGAACCCTAGAAGCTGAGAGTTACAAACAGCCAATCATTGACTGTGAAGCAAGGCTACATATGTGCACTTAAGGCATTGAAACATGCTGTTGCACAAATCTTTTCATTAAAATCGTGGGTTCTAAGTATAGCGTTTCATTAGTGAAGAAATTACTGGAATTCTATGTAATTTAACAGCTTATTATGTAGAGAATGATTAGAGAAGGTGATTTATTGCGAGAATGTTTTCTGCCAGCGTATTCTGCAAATTAGTGTAGCGTCCTGCGTCAAGTATTATTGGCCGACGGTTATTTAGCACAGTCTAGTTGTTTACAGACGAATGACAGACGTCCAGTAGTAGCGCACCAGAGTTATCATTGGCCCAGTCAAATAGTGACTCGCCAGTAACGAAATAAAAGCGTTAGAAATGAATACATTATATAGACGCCTAGCAAACAGTCAACTGTTCCCGCGATAAATAACCTTCTCTAAGAATAATATAGGTACGAATATTTGTAGCTGCTTCTACGTCAAATACGAGATTAAAATTGTTCGAAAAATTAGACGAATTAGGCAAAGTCATTCTATACTCGTACTGATAATATAGCTTACGTAAATCATATTAATAAGTTTTGTTAAAACAAGTTGTTTATTAGGTGAGTGTGCAGATGGATTAGGAAATAATTGTTATTGTATAAATTGTGAATGTTAAGGTTCAAAAAGTTATTATTTAACAAAAAATTATACTTCAAGTATAACAACAATTAAAGCTTATCAGCTACACCAGCATGCAAAAATTAAATGATGAAATGATGTAAATATAATTGAAAATTAAATAAAAATTAAGATAGCACGAGAATATAGTAAAATATCGCCGCACTGTTCTAAACCTTACAATTATTAAATAAACTAGCAATAAAATATTTTTTTAATTTCAGTTCAATACACAATGCTGCTCTTTGCAATTGTGATACAATAATATTATTAATAATAATGTGATAAAACGTTATTACCATTAGGGTACTGGTATTTTATATTTTTATAATTACTATTTAATAATTTAAGCATTTTAAGTTTCTAAAACACTGTCTACGTTTGGACCATCAAAACCAATTATAGTTTTCCATTTTTGTCTCTAATTTCCGAAACTATATTATCATATTGCTATATATTAACTTGATATAAATTGGGGTTACACACTATAAACTTGAATTTGTGAATATTCTATTATAAGATTTTTACTAATTGAGAAGTAACTTTTTTTTTACATAGACGTTCTAAAAAGGCGCAATTTTCCAATAAATGTAATTATGCTTTGTTTCGAAATTATGTCATAAACTCGAGACAAACATACCTCAAAGTAAAAAAAAAAAAAATATATCAGGATTCGTACTCACGACTGTCAACGCCTTAGTTCATTACTTCAGCCACTCACCCACATGAACACTTGATGTTAATAGTTGCCATTTAAGATCTTTATATTAGTTTTTACCAGTTATGTGTGTTACTTTTATACTGTAAATAGTTTTCTTAGCAGTAACATTGCACTGCACTAAATCGATAACTTTCCAAAGCACGTTATTTTATAGTGACTCAGTGAGCAACGGAGCGAAACTGAACTTACCAAAACTGAACTATCTACAACAGCAGTATAATAATAATACTTATATTTCTATGTTAGTCTCCTGTACATATTAATGTACAGTTAGGTGTAACTCATCAAAACAGACAATTTACTTTCAACGGCGAACAAATAAAATTTGATAGAATACTTGCGGTGGAAATAGTGGTACGGTATTTATTACGTGTAGACTTAAATCATATGACATTGTTAGTACGACATTTCTGTTACAGATTTAAACCTTGGTTTTCCAATTTCAGGTAGATTATTAAAATTTGTACTGATTAACTAGTGAAATATATCTACTAATTGAACCTGTTACCCCAGTTTGCTGTTTTCTCACTTTTTAATCAGTCAACACTGACAAAAAAAAAACAAATTCGCGGGTGAAAATCCTTAACACTATTTGAATCTGTGAAAATTCCAATGATTCTTATTTAAAGCGCTGGTTCATAAATTGCAGGGAAACTGGCAATTAATCCTATCTCTAAATAATTATAATAATCACACTTTAAAAAACATGCTATACACCAAGTCTCATTAAATATTTATTGTTTTAGGTGCTTCGTAATAAGCAAAAACATATGTTTAGACAGTTATTTCCTCACTACCATCACCTTTATAAATTCTGTTGGCGCTCATTCCAACTGCAAGAGAATTATGTTTTAATGCACTCTGCAGGTTAATTTACTTGTGTTGACGTCTCGTAATAATTCCTCGAATGTATTATAATAACCCAAACAGTTGACTCATAATAACTCCAAAACTTTTGAGTCATGTAATAAATATTTACGTAACTATTGTGACTTTTCTAGTAGTGAAAATGTAGCCCGTTCTTTAACGAATATGCTACTGTAATAATGGTTTCCATACCAGCTGCAGTTTGAGCACCGCATACAAAGTTTAAATAAATAGGAAACAACTTTTTATGTGACAAATAAATAGTGTTTACATTAACTTTTTGTACAATAATTGTGTGATATATGCTTCGTGAGAACAAATGTGCATTGAAGATCATATGTCATATTAATCGTGTGAATTGTTTCATGGCTCAAATATTGGTACTAGCGATAAGTTTAAGTTGTGCCACAATAACCCCGTTATTTAGTGTGTATCACAATAGCTCCGGCTGACCCTATTGTTAGAAAGTAAAACAATCACGGCTTGAAAAGGGCTCTCTTTACCATGCATATTCTATACAGTCGCCTGCAACCCTTGTATGTTTAGCGGTGAAATACACGTAGGCGTGTGTACTTCGGTTACAGTTTTTTAAACGTACGTTGAAATAGAAAAATGTAACAAGAGGTTTATTTCATGAGGTACGTCAGTTTAAAGTATCCAACAGAATTATTTAGTGTTTAGACTATGTTAATTACGACTGATTTGTTAACTACAGACAGAATCTATCACGCAGCAACAATGAATCATGATGCTTGCACGATTGATGGATTTAGCGTTTTCAAGCTTTAGTGCCTCAAACCCTCTGACATCTGTAGGTAAGCAGGTTGTTTAAAAGCCAGCAGATTTATGTGCGTATTACAAATTCACGGAGGATCATTTCATAACTTGCTGTTATTTGACTAGTGCCTAACACGCTTTATATGTTTCCTTCGCCTTTGTTTGCTCTCGGCTGACCAAGTGTGTGTTGTTCGCTTGTTGCAGGTAAGCAGTCTGTGCGCGGACATCTCGCTAACTACACAATCTAGTCTGGAGATGTGCTTCCTGCTCAGCGTGTGTCCTAGGAAGGTACGTGTTGACATAAGTTTCTCGCACAGGAGACGAATTCTGATTTTCTGAAATACTTTCACCAAATTAAACGTTTCTTGAATATTTTCCTAAACGCAATCGAGTTCAATATACGTTACGGAACTCAATTATATGACGGCAAAAATAGTTGTATTTATAGTCCGTAGAATAATTGCTGATTAATGAAACAGGACACAAGATTTATATATTTTAAAAATGTTCACTGATCTTAACTGTAAGCTTATTACTCATTGGCAAGTTACTAATTTTTTCGCCTAATTTATTTTGCTGGTCAAAAACATTTTTTTTTTTGAAAAAAATATATTGATATATGTTCTATTGGAATACATACTGAACAAGTACTGTTTTATTAGTATACAACACTTATTAAAATTTTTTCCTAAAATGTATTGTTTATGTTTAACACTTATCTGATTGAATATAAAAAAACTCCCACAGATGTTAGTAAATAGAAGTTTTAATTTTAAGTGCATGTATTGAAATATATATCTAAAATTACCACTTGAGCAAGAACTAATTCAAGCGTAGTCTCTCTAAGCTTATTGTATGTCAAAATAATGCTTCAGGTAACAGAAATGCTTAAATCGTAAACGGACAGCCTGTTTCATATTCTATTTGCAATACACGAGCAGTTAGCCAAGACACGCACGTATGTATATAATGTGGTGTCGAGTGTGGAATGACTTATTATTGATATTTGGCGGGCGGCCATGTTTTAAATAGCGCGCATTTGTTGAACGCTTCCGGCTTGTTTATTCGTGAACAGCGGGTGAAATAAAAGTCCCGGCGGGAGTTTCAAGTGTTGATGGGGAATAATGTGCCACGGGCGTCACCGCCAGCCTGAATTACGACCCCGCCTCTCAGAAACAAAACAACAGCGAAACTCACGATGATAAATAATCCCTCCCCTCTACCGCCAGTCACGTGCGACACACGTGCGCCTAAACAACGCACGTTTCCCGTACGTAAACTGCGTGTCTTGTAACCGTCCCTCACCTATCCCCTCTCAGCACTTACCTCTCTTCCTCTCCGTGGCCGGGCTAATTTATTTATTATTTTTAATGTTCGCAGTAAATATTGCTAGCGTATAACCTGTTCCCATGAGATAATTTTTTTTTGTTCTGATACTCATTTATTCCACCCCCACTCTTTTTTTGCTGAAGCGTGACACGTGTGTGTGTATGAACGCATTATACAGAATGTTAAAGGATAAACGTTATAAACTTTGCAGTGTTATTACTGGTGAAAACTGAGGTAAAGTAATGTAGTTACAGAGAGCGAAAACTCGTGTGTTTGCCGTCGTGTAAGCTAGCCTCTAGGAATATCTGTGCTCTGTCAAACTGCTACCCATTGGCTGATCTTGTCACTGTGATGGAGGTGGTTGAGGATAAAGTGTGCACTCGAAAAAAAAAAAAAAAACCCTGCCAAAGTTCTATTTTCAGCCAAGTCGTATATTTCCGCGTGTAACGGCTAACTACGTGAAATGTCTTAACATCTCTGGACACATCACTTTATGTTTGCGCGTGTGAGATAAATTGTTCAGTCTGTATGAAACTATGTAGTTTTATAAAAAAAGGTTATAAATTCTATCAAATTCAATTATGTACATTTCGGTTCATTTTGTATTGTTGTATTTAAATAGGAAATACACGGAACTATGTATTGCGTAATTTCGTTGCCAACCATACAAGCAGTAATGCAACTAGAGTTAGAGTTGAATTATATGCAGTAACGGCTAGTGATATTTTTCAAAAGTTACATTTATTGTGCTCACTTTATTCCGAACGACTTATACCATATTATTGGGCCTGCGTTTTGCTGCAGTTTTATTATTGTCTCAGCGTCCTCCAAGAGGATTCTAGTAAAGCAAGAGCCAGTTAAGACGTGACATAAATTCACAGTTGTTTGAGTCCTAGCTTGTGCTTAAAACGAAACGCCATTTTTTCCCCAGATAACTATGTATAGTACAAGTTTTTGGGTTGGCGCAAATCTTAAGGGCAACGCCTACCAAGTGCATAAAATATGTTGCAGTGTGTGTCGTAAACAGGTTTTTTTACAAACTATTCCGCATGTGCCAATTGTGCCAACGGAAAGAAAACATTTCGCACAAGGACCATTAAAAACGCTGTTTCTAATCTCTCCAACGTCAAGTGTCGTACTGTTCAAAGTGTACTAACCGGATGTATGTGAAACATGCAATGAACTATACTACTGCAGACTTTACACCAATATAATTATATGGTCACCGCTTAATTAAAATGGATCGGCGAGAATCTAACACGCTAGTTCAGCGCTTGGCTCGTTGAGGCGACGTGGCATTTGATGCGCGCTTCAGGGTCGCCCTTACTGCTCCGTCACTTCTGAGCCTCTCACGCATATATCGATTGAAAATTGTCATTGAAAACCAACATTTGTTAAGAATAAACAAAAATAACTCTAGTAGGAAATACAATCATTTTTCAGTTGACCAGCTGTTGGCAGAAGCGGCGAACGTTCGCTAATATGATAGTCTACTTTAATTGGCATGGTTGTTAATCAGGCCATGGCAATAAATATGTTTGTAGTTATACGGAAGTAATTTTAATGTGGGCAACTAAGTTTAAAACGACTGACATATGCCAGTATACTGTCCACAAGCAGATTATCAAACCCACCCACAAGCATCTGAGTATAATAAGAATGCTTGTGAAACACTTGTGGTTAATGTGTGGGTGATTTCATTATGCATCATATGCCACTTATGGCCGCGGGTGCATTCTGAATGTTTACTGCCTGTGGTCTGCTTATCACGATCAGATAAGCACAAATGGGTCAGTTGATGTTTGCTATTTGGGAAGAGGACATAAATAACAAATTTCCTGTTGCCGTTTAGTAATAAGAATATCTACAATCTGTGAATAAAATGTTTGGAGTACCTTTCACGTTTCCTACTAGACTTCGTCTCTTCCCGTCTGTGCATTAAACTAGCTATGTTCTACTGGTCTTGCTTTCAGCTTGTGACATAACCTCTAGATTAATACCGCGTGATTATGTCACATTTATATAAATACTTCTTTTAATGTTTGAAAATATTTTTCACATATTTTTAAAAAAATACACTGTTCAATGCAATACCCTAGTTCGAGAAATATGTAACAGATAGCAGTGATTAGCGAACAATTTAATGTGACAATTTTTAGTAACCTCTGATGCCGGCGTCACATAGGCACGATAGTAGCGATCAAAGGGCGCGATTCGACACCCAAAATTCTTGTTATTGCGACCGTTAAAAAAATATATATGTAAATAGTTCGTTGTTACTACATGCTATACTCTCTCTCCTAGTATGACAGCCTCCTATGTTTAAAATTTCAGATTTTTTCGTTTATTTGTAATATAATAAATTATTGTAAATACCCACTGATATTCCGAAATGCGTAAATAAACGCACGATTACACGTTTTTTTAAAGGTTACAATTTGCTTATGTTAAGGGCGCTGCCTACCTCGGAGACCTGGCGGAGAAAGAATAGGGTATTACCATAGCCGTCTCTAGTGGAAGGCCGCGGCGAGCGAGACTTGGCAACACCGCGTGTGAGGGCTACTGCCGGCCATTCACAACGCGCAGCTATACGGCGGGAAGCGGACGCGCTCTTGTATTTCATTTGTTTACGGCTTCATAAATGAAGTGTTCTCTAATGAATGACAAGTACTGAACATGCCAAATACGTGTGTCGTCCCTGGGTGCAAAAGTAATTACAAAACTAGTATAAAATCCGATGGATATGTGCAGTGCTTCAGATTACCTAGTGATCCAGATCAGTGTGCTGAATGGATACGCACCATCCCACGGAAAGACTGGACGCCCGATGACAACTCTGTGGTATGTATCAAACATTTTCATGAAGGTGACATAGAATTCGTTGAAAAATATAAAGATAAAAGTGGAAAGTGGTGCGAATTTCGAAGGAATAAACCAGTTTTAAAGACTGGCGCAGTTCCGCGTATATTTCCAAACTTGCCGCAGTATTTAAGTTCAAAGTGTCCTTTAAAACGTAAATCTCCTGAAGAACGGAGGAAAGAACTGGAAGAGAAGCGAAATAAATTGGAAAATGATAACA
>PNEQ01020942.1:0-53582 GCA_003012365.1 Medauroidea extradentata
TGCAGGCAATGTGGTCAACGTGACTGGTTATGTAGCTGGTTATGTGGCCACACATTGCAGGCACGTCATGAACAACTGCACGCAGTGTTTTCAGCGACGTAGTTGGCTCCAGCCAAGTGTGGGCGCAGGCAGATGGAACTTCAGCAGGGGAGCCCTCATGCAGATGCGGCAGGGGAGAGAAGGGAAAGGTTTGCCAATTAAGATGACCATGTCTCCGTGAGATGACTTCTGGCTCTGGCCAGTTTCTCATCTGCTTTCTTTCTGCTCCTCTGGCCGCACTCGTCTCTGTTCAAATGCGCTCTGGATACCTCACTAAATTTGCCTGTACGGCTACCACACACTCCTTCGTCCGACTGATAACTTATATCCATTGTGTGACATTTGCAACTATTTGAATTACTTCTAAATCCTATCATATGCGAAATATGTTACTTTATACATTTTTCAAGATGCCCGCTCTTTATATGAGACCATAAAACCTATATCTGTACTTGTAAGCAAACATCACAACATAACAGTGTTTATGTTTCAAATACAATTCCGTGGCCCGATGCGTGTATTCGTCTTGTTTAGGAAATACTGAAATAATTATTTTAATATAATTATGCGATATGAATGACTGCGGTTTTGATTTATGTAAAATAATTATTACTGTGTAGAAGTCCTGTTTGTTCGAAAGTAGTAATTATGCAATTTAAAAATTCTGACAAATTAATTACAATGCTAATCGTTAGATATATCCACAAAGCATAATTAGTAATTGTATTTTATTGTTGCGGATATACGTATATTAAATAATTTTTCATAACGAAGTCATCTTTCTTGTATACAATCAACATTATTTTAAGTTATGCCCAAAAATTGGCTTAATGTAAAGTACATAATTTCATATTTAGTGACTGACATTCAGTTCAGCCAAAGAGTGTGTTAAATTTAAACTCAATTTCGGAAACAGCAATAAGCAGATAGTTAAGTTACGCCGGTGTCTCAAAAACGAATAGTTTGTTAATGTACGATCAACACGGAGCGACATAACATTAAAAATATGCTGCATGCATATTAATCGTTGTAATTATTCGACATTCATAAAAGGCACAAATTTTCACGCGTTAGCAGGACGTGATACTCGAATTTTAATTATGCTTCGTCTACACAGTTAAAAAAATCAAACTTTTACCAGAAAAACCTTGTAATGTAATGTAAAGACATTTATCAGTTCAAGCAAGACAAGAATGACCATGTCATTGCAGTAGTCTGAATTTTCCAAAAATCTGTGGAAACTAGTGGGATATATATTTATGAGCATAGTGTTTGATGTAGAACAAAATATCTTTCGACAACTTGCTACATTTCACAAAATATTTCGTTCTTTTTCAAAAAATCTTGTAATTTATTGTGACACTTCAAACAATATTTGTAAAACATACAAGAATTTTTTTGTAAATATATTGTGATTATGTATAAATATAGGAAATATTTACAGGTATTTCCTGTAAATTTCACAATCATTCTGTAGGCTTACAAAGGTTTTTTTTTTTTTTTTTTTTTTTTTTTTTTTTTTTTTTTTTTTTTTTTTTTTTTTAAGTTTCCAACTAATATTTTTGTAAAAGTACAATTTTTTTTACTGTGTAAGAAAGGACACGTTTGCTTAAGATAGTTTGCATATCTCTATCAAACTTTGGTGTCCAGTCCTCAGTTCAGTATAACACATATGTTTTGGCTAGTTAGTCTCAGAAGCACTGAACAACGGTATTCTATATTTGCAACAAGTCTAAGTTAAGGGATGGACATATTATACACTCATAGCCACCATGTAATTATGCCTGCAAATAAGACTGATTGTCACAGATGAATACCAAATATTCGTACATATATACTTCTACGTACTACTTTTAGTTGGAAAGAGAAAGATTTATGTCTCTTACTTGTTAACCTTTGCAAGGTGTTTCAGCATTACGTAAGAAACAAACTGTGCAGCATTTTTAGAAAAATAATTTCTGGAGCTATCTTTGTTACCTCGTGTAGTATAATACTTCGATCTGTTATACATAATTATGTTATACAATACGAAACACTGTACAAGGTAATGTATCCGAAAGGAAATAAAAACTAATATTAATTTAATGGTCAATAATAACACACAATAAAGACGTTCAATGTAAATTTGTACCTCAATAAGAATAAGTGAAGTATGCACATTACGAGTAAGATAAGCTAGCAAAATCAGGGAAAATACATTTTAATAACGGCATTATAACTTAAATAAATGTTTTAAAAAAATTGTATTTTGTACAAGATTTTACGTGCGCGATAGCAATATATGTATATATGTGTGTATGTATGTGTGCGTATGTGTGTGTGTGTGTGAGAGAGAGAGAGAGAGAGAGAGAGAGAGATATCTGTGATTTCCTAAGAGTCACGCATCAAAGCTCATACGACGTCAGCAATGTTATTTTTATGCTAACTTGCGACAACGGAGACTGGCAAAGGGGAAGTAAATGGTGTCCCAATATTAGTGAGCTCAGGGATGAGAGAGCATTGAAGTCTCACTGAGTCATTCTTGTCAAAAATATGCATCCTCAGTAGAAGCCATGAATGAGCTCTGTGTTCTTCACCGCTATCTGAAATGTTTCAGTTGCGATCATATTTATCGCTTCTTTTGCTGTCCGGTATTTTTTTTTTTTTTGCTATACCGTGGGTTAGTCAATGCTCTTTCGGGGACATTCTAATTCACCTTAGTCTGTATTTTTTATTCCCATTGTTGGTTAGCGATTCTTCGGTTCTGCAGTCCTGCTAAAATTAATGAACATTATTTACGTATTTCTGTGAGATATTTAATTTAGATACATTGACAAACTTGTTATTTGGTTGGTCTACCAGACATTAATGGTGAGAATTAAAAAAAAAATTAACATAAATGCGTACCACGATGCAATGTTCGTAGGCAGAGTTTTATGTATAACAGAGGGCCTTGCAATCGAACAATTAACAGTGCTCGTAGACGAAGCTGCAATTCTAATATAAGCTCGTTATCATATACAGCTTAGGTTTTTTCCTACATGTTTAAACCTGTTTCCAAGCAGAACCATATATCATTCCACCAGCTTGTACAACTCTGACTACAAGTATCAGTTATGCTTATCACATTAATACCTTTCAGACGGTGCCCGCAATTATTCTTAAAGTAAAATATTGTATCAAGTTACAACAGTCCGGTTTGAACTTTTAATTTTCAGAAATGTATCATCTGTAACTTTAATTGTCTTTAAATATACACTTCAAATACACGTTATTAATGTCATATTAATACAACGTACTGTAATGTTGTCCTATTGCAAGAAACACTCACATAAATTATTATATTATTACAGTTTGTTAATAACGTTAATAATAATTATGTATATATTATTTTATTATAATGTAATAAATGTTTTGCTTATGTATGTATTTATGTACACACATACATATGAAACGTAACCCATAACTCTACCAATGACAGTGAGCTCTGAACGTGGTGCCATTCTGAAAATATAATCCGCTATTCTAATATTAAACTATAAAACCAAATGAGGAAAGCTATTGCATTATGGATATGATATATCACAGAGAAATAACAAAAATTTAGATAAAACAGTCCATCTATGTGTCAATCAGCGCTCTATATTTATTTAGAAATAATATTTTTGTCTTGATTTAGAATAAAGATATCGCTGTTATGTCACAACTCGAATTCTTGTAAAAAAATTAACTATACTTCTTAATTGTTAGAAGCGTTTCTCGCTAATGGCAGGGGTATACACTCACCATGAAGCTTTGCATATTACAGAGGTCGCAAAGTGCTCGTTAGATTACAACATATCCTGTACATATTGTATGTCAGGATTGTTATACTTAAAAAAAAGTCTAACAAGTGATTTTATTATTTATAAATAATATACGTTGTAGGTTTGTGTAACTACATCATGAAAAATCAAAACGTAATTAGATTTTTAAAACTGTTTTTTAAACCTTAGTTACTACATAATGTCAGGGTGGAAGATTGCCGTTCTTATAATCAAGTGTCGTGTTTCCATTTAACATCCCGAAGTAGGTGTGACTAACAACACCCGAACAGCTGACAACCATTTATGCCCCGTGATATGCAATTGCAGGCGTAAGCGTGGTAATCGTTGCAGTTCCCTGGACCAAAGAGGTCCATTACAACCCGCAGCACGCAAACATCTCAGGTTAAGTAAGAGACCCTGCCTGAAGATACGCCCCACCCCTCCCCTTCTCTAAGTTACCAGTCTGCCGAGCAAATTTGTTCCTCGTGCAGCTACACGGCGCACAGTTTAAGAGGCATTACAATTTATCTTTTTCACTCGCTGCTCGACTAGCTTCTCTGCTCGCCCTTAAAGTCGGGACATGAAGCAGGCGGCGCGCGAAGAATGCAAAGTTGGGCTCTCCGCACGGGCGTCAGAGAGTCATGGGGCCCTAGAGACGTCGGCCTAGACCCTCTGGTCTTGGCGTCTTCCTGACCCTCGCTGTGGCCGCCTGTTAATTCGTCCTCCCTCTCCTCTGCACACAGGGGTGGCCAGTGGCATGCTTTAAGGCGTCTCGCTAACTTCTACAGCCAACTATATTATAAACATTAAGTTTTATAAAGCATTAATCTTAAAACAAGTTACCGTATCATTTATTGTAACAATATAAGAGAAATTTTCAACCTGTTGCTACATAACGTTGCCTGATTAGTGTTATGCTCCAAAACTTGAGGAGTGTTTCATCTTTATTGGAATGTTAATGTTTAACCGAGGAAGAGGTTTTGCGAGTATTTAAAGAACTTTTAGGAGTATCTGGGTTATTTTTGTTGGTTCATAATTTTGTTTAGCTTTAGTACAGAATACCACAATGTTCATCTCTTTTTATTTTAACAGCATGAATTCACAAACGGAGTGCTGAACAGAACGATGTTGTAATTTCGATATTTTGTATAGTTATGTTAAATTTTTTGTTGATATTTATTTTTTAACAGAATAGTTTTTTTTAAATACGCTATTGAGGGTGAATGTTGCCGTATTGTAGAAAAATTCCAATGAAACAAGAAACAAGAAACAAAGGAAGAAAGAGACACAGGATATCCATTCGTGTCTCTTGTTTGTGTTGTCGTCGTCGTTCATAAATTTGGTGTCTTGTTGATTTTTATCTTTCCGTCTGTCTTTTTTGTAGTCTTTTTCCAGTCGACTATATTCCAATTGGGAATCAATTTTGTGTTGTTTTTTAATTTGCTTTTGTCCTTGTGACGTCTTCTGGGATATAACTACATTCCTTTCAGGAATTATCTGTATGTTTTTTTGTCTGTTGTCTACAACTTACTGGCTTTTCTTCCCTTGTTTTCTTTTTCTATTGTGGTTTTCTTCTGCAATACGGCAACATTCGCCCACAATGGCGTACGCCCAAAAAAAACTGTTCCGTTTACAATACGAATAAATTGCAGTAATCGTTCAAAGATCAAATCGATTTTATTTTGGCTATTTATATAACTGCTGAGCCCTCAATAAAATGTTTTATTTTTCGTTAATTTATTTAATTTTAGGTCTCTGTTCGTTGCCTGTGTAAATCTGGATGTAAAACTGCCCAACAGCTATTCCCTTATTATATTTGGTAATATTTACTACGGGTAATGGAACAGCTATAGTTTAAAAACCAAAAGTTTCAAATATTATTACATTTAGAACACTGAAAAAGCTTCGTGATCATCTAAAATATTTTGTCTTTATGGACAGCACCAAAAAAATTTTTGTGGCCATCACAAAAAATTTTGCTGCCAGCACTAAATGTTTGCAGTGTTTACAAAATAATAATACTAATTTATTTATATATTTATTATGTTTAAAGTGCCATACAACAGTCTTGCGACCAATAACAGGATGACACGAAACAAATTACAGATACAAATACAGAAAATAAATACAGAAACACTGGATAAACAATTAACAAAGGACATACAAATGAATACAGACAAACAAAACAAAGGACTAGACAAGTACAACATACACTGACAGGACAACATGCAGCAAAACATTTAAATGGAAGACAGATAGAACTGAGACACACTTAATCAACCTTATTTAAAGTCCCAGGATACAATTTTTTTATCCTTAAAAGGATCAAATTCGCAAATGTCATTAAAATGGAATATACATATGTTAATTAAGTATTTATTTTTAGATAATGCGTAAAAATGATTAAAGTTTCTACTTATACGGTTAGGCACCTTTAAACATGTATTGTTTATAAAAGTTTGACAGTTAAAATAATAGAGAAAGGAATTAATAAAAATAGAGCATCATTAACTATCTTACGAGCATGTAAAGTGGTAGTCTTAAAATCAGTTAGAATATCCACATAACTGAAACGCATTAACGGTTGAGAGAATATAATGTAAATAGTTTTAAATAATTTGTATTGTACTGACTCAATACGATTCGAGTCCGTGATGGTAATACTATTCCAAATAACAGAGCAGTGTTCTAACTTGGACCTAATCAAAGCATAGTAAAGGCTAATTAAGGCATCCGGAGAAGAAGCATTAAAGGTCAGGAATTTTATTAACCCTAGAGTACGATGAGCATTGGAGATTAAATTATCAACATGTGAATGAAAATAAAGTTTACTATCTAATAATATTCCAAGATCATGTACATTATCATTACGTTTAATTTTGCAATTATTTACTGAATAGTCAAACTATATAGGGTTAGTTTTACGCGTAAATGTAATACATCATCTTGCAAAAAACGACATAACTAGCCAGAGGTCGAAACATATTGATGTGGGATATCATTTCATCAGAAAATATGTACAGGACAAAGAAGTCTCTCTAGAGTATGTTCCAACTGAAGAAATGTTATCAGACATTCTGACGAAACCATTGTCAAAAGAGAAACATGACTATTTTGTTAAAATGCTAGGCCTCAGGGAGTGTGTTTAATCTATAAGATATGTTGAGAATATGTCAAGGAAAAATTCCAACCTAGATGTAATGCGAAATATAGCGCCCATTGTGTTTTCTAATTTTTAAGTATATTAATGTGAGACATTGTTATGTTCATGTGTTGCTTTACTGCAATAATCCTTGAAGTATTTGGTCATCTGTATATTAATGTTAAAAATTGTTAAGTTCATGTTTCACTGCATTATTATAAGATGATTCAACGGGAAGTGTTAACGATGTGTACTGATATTAGAAATTACTAGTTCATGTCTTAATGTAATATAATAATTCAAGGGGAAGTGTTGGAGAATGAATTATTTACTAGGTGTATTGTGTTGACTGTAATAGTTATCTCTATGGTTGTTTATATTTCGGTAGTAAAATAATGAAGACGAGCTATGTCTATTATTTATACATAACAAGATCGATGTATACTTCAGTTTTTACAGGCAACATATCGAACCTTACTACCAGCACGACTAAAATAAATCTCCGATTACTGACTCAACCTTGTGTCGTTTAAAGTCTATCAAAACATTTAGCTTCACGTGAATTTATTTTACATGTTTCGTTCAGCAAGGAAGAGTGAGTCCTTGCTAGACAGCTCTGTATTTTCAGTCTAAATGCTGAAGTAGCCGAAATACTGATTATATGGCAGTGTGTATGCTAGTTATGCTAGTTAGATTAAATAATAAATGTATTTGCTCAAGGCCTATGTATTATTTGTTATCATATTAACCTAAAATATAAATGTGAACTAGTTATCGTAGATGAATAGTTACCCTTCCATCATATAATTTATAAAAAAAAGTATTGTTATTTTTAATGTGTGTACAGTAAAGTTTTATATTTACAGTACGTAAATTTTCGGACATGTAACTTGTTCAGTTCCTGTAAATCCTCGGCCCACGCAGGGAGCTAGCTGTAAGTTATTCTTGTTTGGAAGAAACCTCGGAACAGGTAGGTAAAAATAAACGCAACAATATTGTAAATTCAGGGCTCAGGGACGTGGCTGTTTACCACTGTTTGCGGTAGAAAAATTCGTGATAAAATATTGTTACGTTTGATTTTTATGAGGCCTTAATTTTTTGTCCAAATTTCCGGTCATTTCGAAATTTCATAATTTTGTTGGATTTATATTTCGTGTTTTGGCATGGTCCTTGTGGATTGCTACTGGTCGTGGATATTTAACCGAAAACCCGGGCGGTTATGTTTCCACATGTCGGGGGCACTGCACTGGGGTCATCGCCTCGCGCGAAATGCGGGCTAAGCAGGGCATGAGCTTTATAAGGGGGGTCTGCCCTCCCCCTGGGGTCGTTGTCGTTGTCATCGGTCAGAGGCAGTGGGAAGGTGCCCGCTGGAACAGAGCATGAAGACAGGCTATCGGAACACGTAAGTTAATTTTATTTATTTATTTTTGATTTGGAAATACCCCCTACCTTGAGACCGTACGGAGTGACGATACGAGACGTACAGATGATCTAAATACTTGCACTGTCGTTGTGAACAGTCCAGACATCTGGAAAGTAAATCTAGAGATTTAGTAGATTTTAAACTTTGTTAGGTGATTAATTTAAAAACAGTAACTGTATTTGTGTCGCAGAAATGGAAATGTAGTAATGATGATGAGTCGTACGTAGTTTTGTTCGTTTTCTCACTTGTCAATTCTAGTCAAAATTTTGTAAACGTTTCTTTGATTTTGGTTTTTGTATTAAATTCTTAAAACCAATTCTTTAATTTTAATTTTCTTTGTTGATAACGAACCTATTTTAAGGTTGTGTATCTCTCGTGAGTTCTCTACATCTGGAAGCTAAGCACGTTCCTAGTTACCCCCGTAACAATATAGTGGGTTGATGTTTGCCTTATTTAAGCTTATAGCATGTGGAAAACAGGGGATGGCTGGAGTGAAAGGTTTTATGGGTAAATGCCCCGGGGGTCAGATTAGTCGCATTTTCTCTTGAACACTAGTTAAGTCCGGGACGATCTAAAGAAGTGTTTTCCCACGTCACGTCCTTAACTTTATATTTATAGTTAAATAATTTGTATAGTATTGGGACTTGAGTCTACACTGCCCGGAGGGTGGTTGTTTCGACGTTACTACGTTTTGGACGAGATAGCCTATGTATCGACTCCATCATTACGGAACAATAAAACTAACTGAATATCTTTAAGTCCTTAATTTTTCTTCCATGACTAATACAGGCATATCTCTAGCTCACACCCCTGACTTGCCTGTAACACAGTTCAATGAGCAGAGTTGGGGCAGGGGGAAATATGAAATGTACCTTGCACTACATACGACCGCAGAGAGAGAACGACGACCTGAACTGGAGGATTTTGGACGTCATTTTGTATCTTAAGTCGCTTTTACACTGCACCCTGACTATATTCAACTGGACTTGTTCAAGGACCCTTAAATAAAGATATTCAGTTGAATGCATGCCAAAGTATAGCCTACATGTTTACAAAGTAACAAGAATACACAACAAACATTATTTTGCATTCAAAATAAACTGTGGTAATTCACAGACGCTCTATTTCCACGTGTTCACGAATGGTTGTATCAATGTTTTATACTGATCACTTAGGATAAAGACTCGTTTTATAAAAATAATTTTCATGTTCGCGTTATTTATACTGCCACAATAATTCCCAGAGCCCATCATTTTGTTTTTATTCATTTGTTGAACGTTTAACAATTTAACTAAAACGAACCATACAAGAAATACGTTGTTGCACCGTCTGTTTATTTTAAACATAAACATAAAGCGATAACAACCAGAACGTCATACCTCGAATAACCATTTACGAAACTATTGGCGTTCAAAGTCAACCAGTTAAGATATTCTTGTAAACAGTGCCTTACTCTAACTTGTTCATTAGCAATTTAAAAGAACAAACTAAAACTTACTTTGTCTTAAAAACCTTTACCTTGTAATTTATCTTGAACCGTAAAACAAAGACGAGTAACTTACATAACTAGTGTTACGTGTGTAATCTATCTATAGGCAGTGCCACATTTCGCTGATTTATTTCTACCCCAAATATCCCATAGCACTCAGCCACTAAGCTTTGGTATGCTGGTAACAATCGGCCATAATATTCTTGCTTCTGGTTTATTAACATCAATGCAAAATCAGCTATTCGATTTTAAATTATTTAGTTCGTAGGCGAAAGCTCATAAGTTAAACACTTAAGTGTTTACTGCATTTTTTAAAATACTTTCGGGGCTACCGTCAGCGTTACACATGGCACATGGCAAATCAAACATCTGCATGCGTAGTTTTTACTGCCTGAAAAACACGAAACTCACCAAAGCGAATTTAGTTGATACACCTTATATATATATATATATATATATATATATATATATATATATATATATATATATATATATATATATATATATATATATATATATATATATATATATATATATATATATATATATATATATATATATATATATATATATATATATATATATATATATATATATATATATATATTTGCATAAATAATTCGTCCTAACCCGTTTGTTGAGTAAACGCAAACTGTCATAAATGAAAACTACTCGTTTGAATCAATCCCTACTCGCTTGGTTAGTCAAGTTTAACTTAAAAGGTTGTATGTATCAAGTATTTGTTTATGTATACGATTCAGAAACACTGGTTTGACTACTCATTTTTATAATGTACTTCTGTAAATTAGTAACTGACTAACACGTAATTAACCATATTAACGTATGGGAATGTCTAACATTTTGTTCGGAAAGCAATGTTTAACGAGCCATTGCCTTATGGTTTTTGCTCTATCTCTATATGTAAAAGAGAACACTGACTGACTGACATATCAAACTGCAGTCCAAACCAGTGAACTTATAATCGTGAAATTTTTTGTGTAGGCACCCTTCAGGTCGTAGGCGAGCACTTTGAAGGGATTTTTCGAAATTCGAACTCTAAAGAGGTGAAAAGGAGTGAAATGTAATTCCGAAGAAACGTTGATAGAGCTCGAACCCGATGGCCTTTCATGGTGACTTTTACTTTAATAGGACACACATAAAAATGCGTATTATCAAACTCAAGGATATTTCAAAATTTAACACTTAAGGGGGTGAAAAGACCTTAAAGATGTTTACGATTAACTATCGATATTTATCGAATACTTCGAGATAGAGATTTGGTATTTCCTTCAGAATGTTGCTTATGTAAATACTAAAAATGTGGTTTTAGGATTTTTTTGAAATTCGATACCCAAGCAGTAAAAATGGCAAAATGTGTTTTTTTATGAATCGTCTATATCACTGAAACACAATTGACTATCGTCGTGATTTTTACTTTACTTGGTTAAGGATACAAATTTATATGACAGGACTCCAAGACGTTTCGAAATTCTTTAATTAAGGGGATGAAAATACGTGAAATGTGTTTTCGATTATTCCTCCATGTATATAGAACCAATAGAGATATCGAAGTGCTCTTTGCTTTAGACTTTAGAGTGATGCTTTTGTAAATATCCTAAATACAATTAAAATATATTTTCCGAATTCGGCCCTAAAGAAGTTAAAAAAAAAAATGGTAAAATATGTTTTCGATTCACAATCTATACATATCGCTCACATTTATTTTTATTTAGCGACATGATTTTTGTTTAATACTGATACTTACTCAAATACCTGAAAAGTGATGTCACGAAATTTCGAAATTCCCCTCCTAAGGAGGTGAAAAGGGATGAAAAGAGATTAAATATGTTTTTAATTATTTGTTGATATATCTTTAACCCAGCGGGCTATTATCGTATTTTTCACGTCCAAGAGATACCAGTTAAGTAGCCTAAAATGTGATACAAGGGTATTTGAAATGCAGTTTATTAGGAGATGAAAAAACCTGGAATGTGTTTTAGATAAATCCTCGATATTTATCGAACCCGTCCAGATATACAGTTTATTTATTCCTTCAGGATGATGATTACAGAAACGATCGCAAAACGGTTTCAAGATTTTTTTGAAATTCGAACTCTCAGTACTATGTAGGGATAATATGTGGTTTTTTGTGAATGATCTGATAGATTTTTATTCGACTGAACGGACTACCGTCGTGATTTGAACTTCAGTTGGATACTTATACTAATGTATAAGATGTGAAATTAAAATATTTTGAAATTCGACACCCAAAAGGGTGAAAAAGAACAACATTTGCTTTCTATCAACCTATGATATTTGTGTAACCAGTAGAGATATTGGGGTGGTGTTCGCGTCAGTGTGATGCTAACGTAAGTGTTTAAAAAATATATGCAGGTTGTTTTCTTTATAAGATAACTTGATTAGTAAGAATAAAACTAAGTTTGTAAACTTTCAAGGCAGACGATCCGAAAAGCAAGCACGACCAGCGAGAAATATATTATACAGGAGTTTCACTCTACAATATCATATCGAGGCGTGGTGTTGTACAACCTCTATGAGCCGAGGACATTAATATTTTATTTATTAAATTAATTTTTTTTTTAATTATTTCGGCGTTACGTGACGCAGTTATTTGTAGCTCCGGTCTACATTCCGGGAGGTTCTGGGCTCGAATTCCGATAAAAGCTGCGTGCAAACGTTCAATTGTGACAATCAAAAACTGCAAGGCAGATCTAATTAGTGCAATTTGCCTGTAGTCGTTTTAAAATGGATTATGCAGTTCACTTTCCATTCCTCGACAACATCAGCTCGCATATAGCATCTCACTAATCTCAAGGTTGGGGCACCAAATACGTTTCCATGCAACCTTTCCCCACCAAAACTTTCTAATGGCATTAAACCTCAAGTGAATATTTGGAAATTAAGTAATTGAGGGCACCGTCACCAATTGTTATGCACATGGTAAATCAGAAGTTTTTCCTTCGATTGACCTCTTGCGTTTAAGAGTCTATAACTACACCACAACCTCAACTTGGCAGTGCTATAAATAAGGCCCAGGTGAAGTCGCTGTTAGTGGCAGAGAGAAACTTAAGACAGATTTTCGCATGGACAGCTGTAGCTACTTATTCTGCTGCAGAGTGGTCTCAACTAGCAGCTTTGTCATTCTAACGCTTGATGATTCAAGTGCAAATCTGGTGTACAAAGAGGATTTTCAATTAAAGTAAATATTATCAGTTATATATAATACTCGCGATCAAAGCCGCGGGGGACTGCTAGTGTGTTATTAACTAGTGCCTTGGATGAAGTGAGGCTCTATTAAGAACTGTGGAGTAATTCATCCGACTAAAAATTTTTATATTTTGCGTACCGTGACGGACGATGTAAAACTGAGCTTCCTCACAAATTATTGTTTATGAAGCATCCGTAATGAAAATGACGTGCCTTTTCTTCTGTCAAAAATACAGGTTATAATATTACTTTCTTTTAAAACGTGTTAAACAGAATAGTAAAATATATGTTTACATTGTTGCAAACCACAAACCCTCATCTTTCAATATGATTTGAATATTCGCAAAATGTCTTGAGGTGTTATTATTAATACTAAATAGCGTTACCTATTCCACAGCGAAGTGTACTGTTTCACGAACAGTCACTCTCCTTCTGCCTTCAGAACGTAAGACTCAATCATAAAACTGTAAATATGAATTTATCACACGTTTCGTCTAAATGTTAGGCCATAATAATTTATATACTTTAGTAGTACATATTACGTTTAACAAACTACGCATTTTCGATCATGAAGTTATTTACAAATACAAAAATAGTTTCTTGGAACGGCTTAAATTTTGCCAGAAGTGATAGAACCAAGTTAAAGACTTTGCATAGTTTTTTACGACAGGAGACTATGACAGTCTTGTGCCAATTGAGTTGATCCATTGAGTAAGGCTTACTCATTGGTTGAACTTAGACTTCAGGGGATAATATTTCTGACATTTTTTATCCGCAATATAACTGTGCAGTTAGTATTCTTGCGAACAGTAATCCACGGTGCAGTTTTACCTAAATTTTTCTAGTTCATACTGTATTAGCTATCAGTTTAATATAAAACCGTATAGCTGTCCGACGAATATAATTTTTGCGTGACCAAATAGCAAATGTCAGTTTTACCATTTGGCAACTAGGAATTTTACGTTTGTAAATTAAACATTTATGGCTTCAATGTATTGCATACGTAAGTATTTTACATCAGTACACTATATTTAAGATACATGATAAGAGACATGAAAAATGAACACTAAGCGGTTCTGTTCGCTTTCTTCACGTTTGTCATTTACTGGTAAGATTTGACCCTTCACGGAGGACTTTCTGGCTGATAGTATTAAGTTCTGCGTTAGCAATGTAGCTCGCGTGACTTAGTTGCATTGGTAAGCGGTATTGTAGAGTGACCAAACAAAAAAATAATATACTGCGCTCAGGTCCCAAATATCTGTAGGCCTAGTTAGAATTACTTGAACTTTCTTGTTAGTAAATTTCTTGCAGAACCATTGCGAGTGAAAACTCTTGAATAGAAGGTATATTTGGGTGTAATATTTTCTATTAAATTCATATTGAAGTGTTGTTTTAAATACGCTTTATGTGAAACGCAGTTGACAGAAAACAATTTATAGTTATATAGGCAATGTTTTCTAGAAATGGGTGCAAAAAACAAGTACGCAGAATCTCGTATCAAATTATCAAACAGTAACACTTAATTTTTATTGAAATGCTAGCTGCTACCCGCGAATTCGTTGCCAATGGTCTCAATTTAATACGATAATATTACTAAAAGAATAAAAGTATTGAGAAGTGCTGAATCGTTGAAAATGAGGATACTAGTAATTTATCACCGTTATTGAAAAATTTTGAAAAATAAATTTGTTTCACTAAATTTTTTGAGTACCCCGTCTGGCCCTGGATCACATTTCCGCTACCCGTAAAGTACAGTTTATTATTCTAGGCAGAAATCTTTGTGGGCACATAACTCACCATTGTTTCATTGCAAAAGTAGGAATGGTATTGGAACGCATGACACAAAAGTCAGAAATGTCGAACTTCCATACAAATATTCGTCCTCTCTTTATCTCTCTCAGGGGATGAATTTAAAAAATTCATCACTTGGTGTTCACCTACGTTACATAAAGAACTCCAGTACAAAACGTCGTGCTTACAGACCTGCCGGTTTAGCTGTCTGCTTGCTGCTTTGTCCGCGTGCAATTCTCGTATCAGCTAACAAATTGCAATAAAAACTAATTTTACACTGTGTTCATGCCTGAAGATATATCACCGTACGTTTTATGAACCTTCTTACGTCAAAATTTGAAATTGGTACCAATGTCCTACACAGAATTCGATCCCAGTATCTCCCGATCAATAGATACGAACAACGTCACCACGAATTGTCGGCAGTAAACATAAAAATTTTCAACTAAAATAACACCAGCCCGAGCACGGTTGTAAAGAGTGACACCGTATAAGATATTTCTTGGTGGCAATACTTGCTTTTAGAATTGTCTGTTTTGAAAAGTTTATAAACAAAATTATTCCCTCTCAATTAGTCCCTTCAAGGCCATTGAAGCACATACTAGGGCATAGACACCGTGTAACTGAATATGCAGACACCAAAAGTATAAATTGTCGCAATATTTAAATGGGTTTTATTTTATCAGAATTATGGTATTTCGCGAAAACACATTTTAAGTTTTTTTTTTTTTTTTTTTTTTTTTTTTTTTTTTTTTTTTTTTTTTTTTTTTTTTTTTTTTTTTTTTTTTTTTTTTTTTTTTTTTTTTTTTTTTTTTTTTTTCAGTTTATTTACTGACACATTTGCAAAAACCCAGAAATAACGTTGCAGGTAATTATTTAAGCATAATTTCGAAGTGAAAAACTTCTCGGTACCTCAATAAATCAAAGTAATGTCTAGTATCAAGTGAATATTCTCTTTTTACCTCTCTTTAGGTCGAATTTCGAAAAACCCAGAAATTAATTTTTGGTATTTATGTAAGTAGCAAACTTAAGCAAAAAGAACGTCAATTTCTATAAAGTTTATGCGGTATCAAAAGTTAATTGGCGACACATTTACGCCTTTCCACCCTTATATTTTTCCAAAAATTCAGAAATTGCTTTCTTGGTATTTACTTAAGCATAATTCTGAAGCAAAATGGGCCTCGCTTAACTTGTTTATGCGCTATCGAGGATTTATTGAATACACATTTTACGACCACAAACCACATAAATCCTGAAATTATAGTATAGTAATATCTGCCAGTGCCCCAATATCTCAACCGGTTGAAGAGATACCAACGATTCGGCAGGATACATTTCACAGTTTTCCCTCCCTGAGTTTTTCAATTTTGAAAAATCCCACCACGTTATATAAGGAACTCCTGTGTAATGTGTCACGCTTCTAGACCCACTGGTATGAGATGAGCGTTTTCTGTCAGTTAGTGTTAAGAATTTTATATTTAAGTATGTGAGTACATTATTCCGTCTGATTGTTAGATAGAAATGGAAACAGTCGTTTGAATTATGACAAACTCTAAATTAAAATTTATATTTTAGGTTGCAGATAAAACGAAAATGTTAATTAAAACGAAATATTTTAGCTACACAAAACATGTTTATTTGCAACCATTTTCTAACTAATATTTAAACATTTAATATAATTACAAAGTTTCGTGTGTGTCAAACATACTAACTTTATTTTAGGAAGATGACGTAAAAACATCACATTAAAAACCACTTGACACAAATATGCTAGAGAAATATAAATTTAGAATGTCCAATAATGATTTAATTATAACGCGTGTTGCAGATATGGGGTTGGAAAAAATAACTTCAACGAAAACTGCTTAAACTATAACAAAATATTAAACGTTAAACGTAAGCTCCTTTCATATAACCGATATGTGCGTGTTTGTGTAGTTTTATTGACTTGTTCAGTTTGCAGAAAGAACTAAACCACTGCTATCCATACTTACAATGTTCCGAACATATATATATCTAAACAGATGCAGAACTGGCAGGTGGCCAAGAACGAAAAAATATATCATGTAACATACGGTCCGATTCTGAACGGTTTGAAAGTTATAGTTTTTTTTTTTTTTTAATTCGGGGAGAACTCTATAACAATGGTGTGTAGTTATTGAGGGTAGGTATTGCGATTAAAGTGCGTATGCCAGTGAAGTAATTTTTGTAGAAATTATAGATGTCAAATGCCACATAATACAGCACTATATATGCTATTGTTATAACAGATAACAGTAAAATAATATTTGTATTACAACTCTTAACTACTTACCATATACTTGTTACGAGTTTATGTATATTAAAACTATTAACGTACTACACACACGCATGTCCGCCACTGGATGAACCATGCGCGGGATGGCGTAATGGTGACAGGTTGGACTCGCATTCGGGAGGACCCGAGTTCTATCCCCGTCTCCAGACATTCTAATTTCGCTTTCCTACGGTTTCACGAATTTGCCCAGGCGAATAGTGGTATGAAAGACCATGGCTGACCCCTCTCAGCTCAAAAGTTGTGTGTAACCGTCTCTAGTGGCCTCGCTGTCGACGAGACGTATAGCTCACTAACGTAACTTTTCCATTGGAAAACTACCTGCTAAAACAATAAGTGGTCATGAGTAACTAGAGACATTGTTCAGTTTAAAACCTAGTGACAAACTATACGTTCCAAAGTAACAAACTGACTGAAGGTAAGTGTTACTTTCATGGAAAGCATTGTAAATTTCTTGTTACCAGACATTTCCAACATCTGTTACAAATACAATGTAAGAGATTTCCAACAAATTACTTTTACTTTGTTACCATCTCTCTTCATTTCTTTATCTCTCAAAATGAGTTAAATAAAACGACAGAAAAATACTAAATTACTTGGTTTCATTCCACTGTGTTTTATTGCAAAGCGAACGCCTGCTCAACATAAACAACACACACACACGCGCATATGTGTATATATATATATATATATATATATATATATATATATATATATATATATATATATATATTGTAAAACCCTGTTAAGAGGTTTGTGTTGGGACAAGCAAAAATTAAAAAATTAATGCTTATTAACCCGGAAAATTTCTTAAAAGGGTCAAATTACACATTTACATGTATACAAGTGAAAAATTATTATGCTAATTAAGCAGGAAACTTCATAAATGGGATACTTCTTAAGAGGGTTTTACTGTGTGTATATATACAGAGGCTGTCCAGAAACGGCCGGACAATAAGCACACACGCGAATCCTCGGCTGAAGTGGAGACGAAAATGTTAGTCAAGATGTTGTACGCGTACAGTTTACTTTCGCCATGTGGCCACATATCACCGTACATACTCCCCTCTTGCGCTCCACTGATATCTTACTTATCCTACTAGTACTACTGCTCTGAGCTGCGTATTATTGGACCAGGTTAAAATCCTGAGCAGTCCATACATGATTCTATGTTTACTTGACTTAACATACATGTAATAATACCTGATCGTGGAGAGCAAGAGGGGACTATCTTCGTGCTGTTTTGCCACATTACGCACATAAAATGTCGTTATACAACATTCTGCCACTAACATTTTTGTCTCCAATTTAGCCCAGGATTTGCGTAGTGTGCTAATTAGGCGTTTGTTTCTGGACGTTCTGTATATAATATTTCGTTATTTCTATAAAATTTGGGCAAACTTCAGGTCATTATTCTTTATGTAAGAATGCGAACTATAGTCTCACGAAAATATTACTGGAAAGTTTTAACACCGAAAATGAAGAAATTACGTGTTAAATTTTTTTTTGCTAACGTAAAATAAACAACGTTGTCTTGCATGCTGCCTTATGCAGACAAAATTTCGTGAAAATATTGTATCGAAAACGTCTACACTTTATAAAAATGACAATGGTGGCAACCCTATATCGCTTACAGTTTTGTTTTGTCATAAGATTTTACAAGCATTCTGTGTTGTTATTTTGAAGACGAGGTTGTATTTGACGTAAAAGTCTTCTTTTTAAAAATGTCTAGGGAGCATCTCTTGCAAGGAAAACAACGACATGTGTGCAGCTGCATTTTGTGCATGTTAAGTACACACTTCTTCCTTTAATAAACGGCATTTAATATTTGGTTGCATTTTACCGAACGTCCTTAAATATGCCAAACATGAATGCATGTGCATTAATGTAAGAATTTTGAGGTCAACTGAAAGGGAATTTTTTGACTTGTCTTTCAATAATTGTGTTGCAAGTAACATTTTTCTGAGCGCACGTAGCGTAGCCTATAATGTGCACCCCTTCTATGAGTAATCAGAAGTTGGAAGTACATGAACGCTAGGTATTTTCAACAAGCAAGACATATTTGGTTCATTAGAACCTTTTCTTCGAATGTACAGTATAATACGCTCACACAAGCTTACGACGGAAAAGTTGCAGGCTATAAGAGGGTAGCTGCTCCTGTTATAGTCATAATATGTCGACGTTTTCAGAACAGCTTCTTTAAGCGTAGTAGATCTATTTAATATACCACCGTGCGCGAAACAACGCTGTTAATTTTTAAGTGGCTTCCTATACGATATTTTGCAAAAATTAAGTTTAAATAACTTACATTCAGTGGTGAATCTCTACCTTTGTATGATCGTGAAATAATATATCGCGTATTAATATATACCTCATTTTTCAAAAAATTGTGTCCTGTTGTTTTATTCTGTAAATCATGTAAATATTTAACATTCTATATTTTTATCTGAATAGAATAACTGAAACTGCGCAACTTTTCCCAAAATCATCCATTTTAAATTAGTTTTGTATGAAATGGTTTTTCCAACATTAATCTAAAACAAATAAATTTATAATAGTATAAATAGCACCGGACGTCACTTCAACACGAAATTATATAGTTTGCAGTAATTTAAGAAACAGGTGCTTACTGTACATTCACTAGAGAAAGCAGTCCTTACAACCTTACCTGAATTACTTCAATAAGCGCAATGAAAAACGGTTATAATAATACATAATATTAAAGACTACCATTGTACTTACCACTGCAGTACTTTATGTAATTACGATTTTTATAGTAATGTAACGATTCAATCATTCTTAGGGCGTATATAATTTCTTCATTCGTGGGACATATCGGAGAAGCGACGAAATTTGAAAATTTTCTGAACAATATTACCTATTTTTCCTGGTTTTGTACAGCAGAGATCGCTGGGGATTTCTAGCGAGGCTTCTGGAAAGTGGTCATTGACGCTGAGGTACAATGTGGTTCATCATTATTACTATTTTTGCGATAGTTAATTTTTATTCCTAAACGAGAGGAGATATCGCAAAGCTGTTCCCTAGTATTATTAGAGGTGGTTTTTGCTATGTACTTTGATTATTGTCTTGCCAAAAAAAGTTAAATAATATTCGGTTAGTTATTTTATCTATGAAAATTTCTTTAATTGCATAATTATCTAAAATCATGCTGTATTTTCCCTTGAAACAAAATTTACATTGTATAAACAGTTCTCAACAAAACTGTGCATCCATTTTTCGATATCTGCTCTCTATCAGGACTTAAAAAAATGATAATCGTAGAAGTAGTAGAAATTATTGTCCATAAACTAGGGTTGTCTAAAATATCTCCTATTAATTTCTGTACTTGCTGTTTTAGTGCCATGTAATGTATGTAAATATGCACACTGTGAATAATAAAGTACGGTCATCACAATACTTATGCGTAAAAAATTATTAGCTGAGTTTTTCCAAGGATATACTTTTGAAACCGAAAATGACGCTTAAGAGTGTTCAAGTGCGATAAAATCAAAATGTTATATTTTTACGAAATATTGTTAGTTTGTATACGATATTTGATATTTAACTCTTACGAAACAATTTTAGTTCTCATAGTTTTCTCATAACGGTGCGTGAAAGTCAAAATTTGCATGTTCTGCTGCCCTGCAAATAGTGAAAACCAACTGACCTACTTAACCAAAATAATTCACTGTGAACTTACATCTCATGAGCTATGCTATAAAACAGTAAAAAATCCCACAACGTTATATTTCCGATTTAAAAAAAAAATCGCAAATGTACAGAAAAAGTTGCAAATTCAGCAATTTTTTAAAAATACAAAACCAGTCGGCGGGTTTTCTTCAAATGTTGTATTACGTAGCCCATACCATGTTATTTCACTTTGGATTATTTCACGTACATAAGTCAATTGGTTTTCACTATTTTCATGGCAGCAGAACATGCAAATTTTGACTTTCACGCACCGTTATGAGAAAACTACGCCAGATATAATTGTTTCGTAAGAGGATACTGCACTCACAAGTGTCGTCTACAAAACTAACATTATTTCATGTAAATATGAAATTTTTACTTTACCGCACTTGAAACACCCTTAACCAGAGTAGTGAAAAATACGACTGCAGTGGATTCGTCCATGTATTCATAGTTTGCGCAAACTAGGGCAGTTTTGCTGGATCATCCTGTAGGCAGAGGTGTTCGCAACAAAGCAAACAAATCTTGCTCGGTGTACACAAATTAGCAGGAAGGTTCGGCGACACGTGTTCTGATCTCATAACCTAGGTGGCGTGTCGCCGCTGAGCAAACAGGCACGCGATCATGAATGAAGCGGTGCGTGTGATGATGGGCACACATGCGGGTAGCGAGGCCGTCGTAGAAACACGGTCAACACCACTGCTGTGATCAATATTGTTCGAGGTGGGGAGGGGGGTATATAAGAGCAGGGGTGGGTAGGTAGCCTGTAGAGACTTGGCCGGTGACGCAACGTGTGTATGCAGCCGTGTACAGGAGGTGTTGGGGGAGAGGGCAGGGCACATTCAATCAGTCTGCGTGTAGGGACCAGACCAGTCGTCCCAGCGATACAGACCCCCGGGGGGGTCGAGTTGCGATACACGGTCGCTGGTCGTTAGTAGGGGGCGCATTGCCACCAGGGCCCGCAGCGACAAGTCCGAGTCCCACGCTCAGCTCCCAGCCAATTAGGCTTTCACATACCCCACACTGCTCTTCCAACCAATCTGGTGCGCCGTGTTCGTTTCCAACTTCAACTTTCTCTCGAAATCACAGTTACACTGACGAACGATAAAAATACTTCCTCTTTACAACGAATGGTGTCAACACTTGCTGTATGATTGTTTATTTAAGAAACTTTTACCTTGTAAAGAGTTTTGCAAAAATTAGCTTGATTACATTTTTTCATGTTGGTTTGTAGGTTTGTATACTTCGACCAGTTAACCTGTGTGTTTAAGAAGAAAAATAATTACATAAACAAATTGTTTCTCCTATCGACTATCATACAGACAAATACGCGGCCAAAATTCCCTAACCCTGCTTGCTTTCTTCCCTATCACAACTTCAAATAAAGGGTTCATTTTGTTGTGAAAAGCAGTTACTCAGTAACCACGACTTGTGGAAGTGTGCTTACTTAAAAAATCTTCCGAACATACCAAAAATCAGAAGAAATTCTTTCAGACATTCATCAAAATTGTATAGATAACTCATAAAGTTTACTTGGCAACTTTTTTGTTCGTATTTTTTTTTTTTTATGTGGGCTGATTGAACATATTTTAGTCACGTCGAAGAAACCGATTTTCAGAACTGCTTCAATCTCGGCACACATATAATTCTTAGCAAGGTAACTTGGCTTTTACGTTTTTGCTTATGCCCTGTTCCTATATTATAACTGTCGGCCATTCGAATATACTATGATTACACGAAATAGCAAAAGAATTATTTTTCAGGATTTCATTTAACTCTATAATTGTATATTACTTAGTAAGTTAATAAAACGTTTATGTGTGAAATTTATGCCGTGTTCTTACTATTTAAATGGTAACAATTTAAACATTTTAGATCATACTAGTTATCTTAACTACCAATATTTCAGATATATTTCGAAGCAAAGTGACATGAAATGTACGTATTTAACAATTATATAGAGAAGGAAGTAAAAAAAAATTCTCACAGCTGATATTTCTATGAAACTATATATATATATATATATATATATATATATATATATATATATATATATATATATATATATATATATATAATGCCATTTATCTCTGTACCACATAGCACCAAACACAGAGACCTTACTCTAAAATATTTTGTATATACAGTTTACAAAACTGTTGTCCCTTGATTTATTTTATCACGTGAAGTATTTAGCTGCCATTTTCTTAAGTTTCTTCAGCCTCTATACACATATATAAGGTAACATGAAGTTAAATCTGTTGAGTTATTTATTGTTTCGTAATACATTATAACCCACAATTTTGAAGATTTTACAACATGAATACATATTTTTTTTAATGTGTGTGTCATTAACTTCAGGACAGGTAGACAGCCAATTTAATCCAAAGTTTTTGTTGTTATAGGTCAACCATGTAAAAAGACAGCAGGAGAATAAATTAGTGTATTACTATATAATATATTTAGATATACGCAAACGATTTTAATTTTTAGAGTTAATTTACACCCATTTTGAGGAAAGTAGGTTTATTAGTTATGCTGATAGCCTCTTGTTCAATTTCTCAACTTCTCCCCTCCTCCTCACATTGACACTGTTTGACCTCCATGTATAATTAAGACTAATGTAATGAGACAAAATTTTTAGACAGTCTTGACGAACCGTTATTGACACCTAGTAGGGCCTGGGAATCGAACCCAGTACCTCTGTACCGTAAGCTGGTGCGCAGCAGACTAGGCTGCGGAAGTCCGCAGTATACCACAAGAGACTGATTGCTACTAGGGTTTGTGGGATCCGTTCAACAATAGACTGCTAGTGCCTGCTAATATTTGAACATCCTGTATATCAATTAAAAATAACAATAATTACTTTCTTCTTTCTTGCTATCCTTTTTTTTTTCTGAACTGTGTACGTGCAAGTGAATAAGTTTAATTAACCACGCCAACTGGCACTATCAGTATGTACAACAAAAGAATATCTGTGGCGTACTGGCAAAATTTCGTATTTCAAATGAAAAATTAAAATAATAATCCATCTGGTAGACATATGCAAAATTACACAAACCAATTAAAAGAGTATGCAGTAACGATACGTAAAACATTTCGGAGTTTAGTTATGCCAAAAACATATAGCAATTAATATAGTATATTTAATTAGCAATTGATATTTGAATAATGGTTACAGTACTTAGGAAATTTAAAGTCCAACATTGTGTCTAAATAAATTGATGATAATTTTCTTCATTTGTAAGTAAACTTTATTTCATCAGACGCATAGTTACAAAAATTGTTAGCAATATTTCATTTAAAAGTAAATTTATAACAATAGAAATACTTGCACTGAATTCTAAGTTACACAGATGAAAAGGCTGAGAAAATAATTTGGAATATGCATAGTAAAACTTAAAATTTTAAGGATGCGTTTACAGTCACGACCGGTTTAGGCTGACATAAATGGGTACGTTCAGACACAAAATCGTACTGAAACATACAATTTTGGGTGTGTGTGTATTTATATATATATATATATATATATGATGTTTCTTAAATTAGGGGACCAAATCCGCATGCGTGTTCCTCGCGAAAAACTATGACGAAAACATGTTTAACACCTTTCACCTAAATGCAATTTTAAGGGAGTAATGGGCCTGTGAACATCGAATTTTAAAACAGGTTTTTCCCAAAAGATCGGAAACTAATTGACATATTAATACCATATTTTCAGCATATCTTAATGCTATTGGGACCTGCAAACCAACAGCAAATGCTGGTTGATACCGTCCACCCTTATGAAAATAGCAGGGATAGCTACACTCTAATTGCATATAACTTTATATACATATATGCATATATATATATATATATATATATATATATATATATATATATATATATATATATATATATATATATATATATATATATATATATATATATATATATATATATATATATATATATATATGATGTTTCTTAAATAAGGGGACCAAATCCGCATGCGTGTTCCTCGCGAAAAACTATGACGAAAACATGTTTAACACCTTTCACCTAAATGCAATTTTAAGGGAGTAATAGGCCTGTGAACATCGAATTTTAAAACAGGTTTTTCCCAAAATATCGGAAACTAATTGACATATTAATACCATATTTTCAGCATATCTTAATGCTATTGGGACCTGCAAACCAACAGCAAATGCTGGTTGATACCGTCCACCCTTATGAAAATAGCAGGGATAGCTACCCTCTAATTGCGTATAACTTTTTTACCATTAGAATTTTCGAACATCTTAAGATGGTTTATTGAGTAATGTTATCTGTCTAACAAAAAAAAAGAGCATTAGTTGCAACTGTCTAGGAGCCATCGTTTTTGTTCAAAATCATACATGAAGCTACAGTAATACAGTTTCAGAAACAACTTAATAATTGTTGTGTCATTGGTTAGAAACATGTGGGTAAAGTTGAATGTGCACTATCGAGAATTCAAGGAACACAACAAAAAACCTACACATGAACGCACTTTTGTCTATTCTGTATGTTATGTATCTTAGGTGCAAAACACAGGAATTAGCATTCTTAATTGACAATGTGCAAAAAAATATGGGTTTGGATGGAAACTCATTACACGAAAAGGGATAGGTGGAAACCCCACTTAAATCTTTAAAACGCAAATATCCAAATGTGTTTTATTCCACAAAATGTAATCTAATGTACAAGTTTACCAGAAAGCCATCTTGTGTTTTGCTGTACATGACACCGTATTCGAGAAAGGAAAATGAATGTGTTCTTTAAAAAAGTAATGATTCTGTATCTAGCAACAAGAATAATTTAGTATCAAAGAGTATTAATTGTAGTGGGAAAACGTAAGGTATTAATTGCCACGTATGCCACAATTTTCGATTCGCAAAGCAAAACCTAACAAAATGATGCACTTCTTTATATTTAAATGTACGAATGTGGTGTTGCCGTAATTTTCCTTGATACGTAATTTTCATATGGTTTGTGTAATGGACACAGGTGTACAGACTGTGTGATGTGAAACACTAAATAATACCTATTTTGGACAGTTAAAAGTTGCAAAACTTATGTTCCTAAATGTACCGGTAGTCCATCGGAATTGACGTATGTGGCAATCGATAAGAAGCACATAAAAATTACCGTATAAGACTTCTCTTTACTTGCCCTGCTCTCAAAGGGGTAGTTCGAAAAGTTTAGCCCCTAATGCAAGACATTACATCAACAAGGTTTACATTGAACCATGAAGGTGTGACATTATACGAGTTCGGACATGGCGCCAAGAGAATGGTGCATTTTTGGACGTGTTCGCAGATTCTTGACGAGACGTGTTCATGTGTGTGTAGATGCACGGGGTAGTCATTTTGAACATTTCACGTAATGTTTGCCAACGTCACTTAGCAGCATTGTGTCAAACATGAATGACTATGCCATGTTTCACAGAAATGCCAAGGAATAAACATGTAACCTTGTTTATATGATCTTATGCAGATCAGAGAAAGAAAAGGATTCACATATTTTTGTTTAAAAATAAGTTTACGATTTTTATACGAATAAGTGAGAAGTTGTGAGCAACATTTCATGCTAAAGTAGAATTTTAAAAATCTACGTTGACCATACACGAAGCTTCATATATTGGAAGCAATTTTTCGCACGTTTTTAAAGTAAATCTGCAAGACATTATAATTACTGTACACGTACACTTGAAAGTTATATCCAGCATTAACTTCCTAGTAAATTTAGCTGAACTTATTATTTTTTAAATAAAAGATTGTTACTGATTTTTGTATTTGAAGGAACATTTGTGTAAAATTATATTTAGCACCGTTGTTTTATGTAATTGCATTTAAAAATGTGATGTTATAAAATGCTCATATGTGTCAATTTATACATTATCTTTTTAAAGCGCATGTCACTGAGGAACCCCGACTATACCCGCAGGTTTCTTTACCACCTCTAGCCGACCTGATTGTGCCCCAACTAATGTCATGGGATCTACGAATTCGATGGCCCTGCACCTTTGTAACATAGTGCAGCTTGCTTCAGTAGATGGGATAGCTTTTAAGATGCTTATAACACCTCGTAGCACCCGCACGTATATTAGTCGGCTTGACTATGCGGTTTGCTGCAATTCTCTTGGCTACGTATTACCCCATATTACGTATGCAGAGAAGCACATGTACGAGCAGCTATGCGCAGGCACCGAAACTGCAAAATTGAGGCGATTTTGTGAGCATACGTGTGCCATTAGAGAGGCTAAACCAAATCAATTTGCAGAAAAAATTACGGCTATTATAATGCAAGGTGTTCGCGCGATCATCCATGTGAAAACACTGGGTGGAGGCTACAGCAGAAATTACACGTAAACATCATCACAGTTGCAAGCAAGCAACTATACAGTTTTGCGAGCTTTCGTGTCCTGCGTCATTAAATTCTCGTGACAGTCATACCAGCCGTAAGATCAAAGGAAGAAAAACATTTAGTTATTACAAGATTCGTCGACGGAATAGTATGTCACAAAAATGCAAACCCTCAAGTTGTAAGGAATATAATAATAACACCACGTAGCAAATGCTGTTTATAAAATGTATTGAATAATGCATTTTCAATGTTTATATATGTGTTATTATTTTTAATATTATTCCAGAGGTATTCACAGGTTCATCATGCCTAGTAATGGTGAAAATGTCTTATACATAGGCAGCGGTTGTGTTGAGATTTTTAAATTTTGTTACAATGGGAGTTTGCAATTATAATTTATTAGTTTGTGTACATTTGCCACATGAGCAAGGCGTATGTCTACAAATCAATAAATTCTAAAGAGTTTGTGTTCCCTACGTGCAAAATAGATGGAGAGTTATTTCCGCTGACCATAGTACGTAATTCAGTACCACCACTACGCCAAGATACTCAACTGCCGTTTATGCTAAGGGACATAAAAGCGCACACCAAATAATTTTATTTGTTGGAAGAATAGTTTAATGCAAAACACATATTTATATTTTCGAGTTTTCGCCTACATTCCGTCAGAAAAACAGGCGAATGGGATCTCCTATCTGTCTGTGTTAATGTGTATGTGTGTATTCGCCCACAAAAATTGTGTACCTGTGTACGTGATTTCAACAAACTTCATTTACGTATAACATTTAATAAACTTGCTTGACTTTTTTGTATACTGTTTAAACACTTTTTTATCACACGATATATTAGAGAAACTTTTTTCCAGAACATCATCAATCTCTGTACGTACAAAGTAACATGACTTAACTTCTTTTATGAGTTTTATTCAGTTCACGTTAATGGTTTAAAAATGACGACTACTTTATATAAACATATCGTTTTAAATATGTGATTTATCTCAGAAATTATCTATCTGAATTCCATTAATCTTGGTACAAATATACTACTTCGTTAGTTGACTTAATTTTTGTATATTTTGTTCATGTTGTGTTCTTATTTTCACAATGGCAGCCATCTTAACAGTTTCTGATGACACGAGATATCTCAAAAAATATTTTTATTGTTTTAATAAATTCGATAAACAAAATATATACTACGTAGTAAAGGTGACTTGACTAGTGTTTGTTTTTTCTTAATTCATTGTTTGCATTCACATTATTGTGATTTATTGAACATTTTTATATCACGAGATAACTAAAGAACAATTCTTCAGAACTATGACAAACTCGACATGTTTTAGTTCTTTATAAGGGAACATGAGTTTACGTTATTTGGTCATGTAAGGTTTATTAGTATCAATGTGGCGGCAATTGAAAAAAAAAACACACAAGATATCTATAGAAACCATTTTTCAGAACTTCATCAAAATTAAAAAACAAAGAATAAGCTGCTAAGTAAGGCCACCTGACGTTTGTGTGTTTAGATAATACAGTGTTCGTGCTAACAAATTGGTAGCTATTTGAAATTTTTTTAATAATATGATACATCTAACGAGCAATTTTTCATAATTGAATTTTTCGGTTCACAAATAGTACTTAGTAAGGTCACTTGAATTTTATGTATTTCGTTCATGGCGAGCTTAAATTTTTAAAGTTGAGGCCATTTGATCTCGAAAATAAAATATCTGAGGATTGTATACCTATTTCATCAATATTGGTTCACGAGCAGTTCTTAGTATGGTGACTTTGTGTATTTTGTTCATGCCGTGTTCATTATTTTAAAATAGCAGTGGTTTGAATATTCTATGTCCACGCTGGATTTTTTAGAAACGATTTTTTCGGATTTTCATTAACAACGGTACGCATTAATGGTACTACAAATGGTACCCAAATGTTATGTATATTTTCATTCCTGTTTTCATGTCATCAAAATGATGGTCATTTAAACATATTTTGGTCACATGTGATATTTAAAGCGACCCATTTATCTCAGTTTCATCAATCTCGTTACACATGAAGTGCTTAGTAATGTGATTTTAGTCTTATGAATCATGCTTATACCTATATTAAGTTTTTAAAAATGTTGGCCCTTTAAAATTACTTTAGTCAAATAAAAAAAATTAAGAAGAACCATTTTCCAAAATTTTATAAAACTAGGTACATGTATAGGTAAGGAAACCGAACATTTATGTCACTTGTTCAAACTGCAAGTTTCATATGCAGAAAAATTTACCATATAAATTTATTGTAAGCATAGTCAATATTTAGACACTTTTTAACAGAAGTCATATTTATAGATTATTTATTTCTATTCCTCCACCTTGTTAGATGATGTTATGATACAAATTAATTAAAATATTTTCGATATTTTTAGATACACGAAACTGATTTTAACGTTTATGGTTAATTTGAACCAACGTTGGGGAAAGTCGGCTGATTTGTCATACTGGTAACATATAGTTTTCAATTAGGTTGATATTTTCCCACATGTGGCCCCTAAATAAGTTTTTTTTTTTTATTTTGCCATAGTGATGAGAGTTGTTAAAGATAAATAATGTTTTGATAAGCTTACGGAATTCTTAAACTGTTAAACTTTTAGTGACGTTTTGTATGTTTGTGTATATCGTAATCGTATAGAACTCATGGTCACGTGACTACATAAAAAAACCCTTAAAAGTCTGGACCTACATGTAGAATTTAACGAGCAGTGGCGAAAATATTTATAACTGAAATAAATTGGCATGTTAAACCATTATAATTTTTAAGGAGCTTTAGACTAGAACAACAGTAGTTAACGGCCGCGGTACTGTAGCTGACAGAATATTTACAACAATTTTACTATTTTAATTTTCATACCATGTTGAGCAAGTACAGCCCCGCACTGACATCACTTGCTGACAAATATGCAATGGTACTGGTAACCAATACCCTCCGCCCTGCCCAAAGCTCAAGACTTGCGGCCGTTCAATATGCTCAACTTTCAGCGATCAAGATATGGGGCATGAATATGCATGCCTTTACTATTAATCGATAACTGTTAGGTTGTGTATGCTGCAGAGAAAAGCTAATATCGCAAAATGTTTATTTCCGAGACCCTTCTACATTATATATATTTCAGGTTAAGGTATGAGGGAACCGCCTTGACTGTTACTTGGGCGACATCTTGCCTCATCTTAGTTATTGTAGTCGAGCTAGTAGCGCATAGCAGTAGGCGTGCTCAATGTGTCTATAATACACACACGCATTATATATATATATATATATATATATATATATATATATATATATATATATATATACAGGTTGTAAGGAAATTAATAGCCCAAACTCCGGGAGGTGATTCCTCATGAAAAATTAAGTAGACATTATACAGGAAACTTTCAAGAAAAGTTATTATTAAGGGCGGAATAAGCCCTTGAAAATCGTGTTTGAAATCGTATTTTGTCAAAATATAAAAAATGGTTAGGAGTTAAATTACGACTCTTTGGGTGGTGTTAATTATTATTGAGATCTTAAATATTTAATAATTTCAGCCTTCTAACTTTCCAATTTCATAAAAAATAATAGGGGTTGCCTTCCTTACATCGCATATAATTACGTAGCTGTTACGTTTTGTGAACATTGCATGTTGGCTTTTCGGGCAGTACACCGTGAGGAACAAAAAAGGTCCTCTTGTCGCAAATGCTTAGAAAGCACCGTTTACCGGAAAAAAGGACACAACTGTTCCTTGCCAGGTATGTAGGCAAAATGTGCTACATCCGCTAAGAATTGTATTTGTACCATGCTCTCAGGAAAATGCAACCTGTGATACAATTTATTGATGAAGTTTGTTGCGAAATGAAGTTACATAAGCTTAAAATCAAAAACATTCCTTTGCACGACAACAAATTTGGTTTAGCAAAATTTACAAAACGCTATTATTTTGACGACATAAATCCGCGAAATTCATAAACAACGAAACTTTCTTTAGTATATTCTGAAAAGATATCAGTATGTCATGCATGTATTTCTCTAATAAATAAAAAAAAAAATAAAGAAAATCGTACCGGGGATGCACCCTAGTGCGGGGATGAATCCGATATGGTATATGGCATTCCGATTTTGGGCCTGTAGGCTGTCATCATCTCTGCATTGTGATAATGGAATGAGACCCTACGAGGGAGCGTTGCCGAAATAAAAGGGCGGGGGAAACGGGAGTTCTCTGATAAATCCTACCGACCAGGGACATCGTCCGACACGATTCCCACTTCCGAAAAACTGGTGCAGTCACAATGCAGAGATAATTGCAGCCTACAGGCCCAAAATCAGAATGCCATCATTCAGTTTGGAGCTATCTCCGCCCTAGGGTGTATTCCCCATACGATATTTCTTTATTTATTAATGTATTATCGAAATACGTACATGGCATACTGATAATCTTTCAGAATGTACTAAAGGATGTTCTCTTGTTTATGAATTCCGTAGATTTATGTCGTCAAAATAATAACATTTTGTAAATTTTGCTAAACCAAATTTGTTGCCACATTATCCTAGTCGTGCAAAGGCATGTTTTATATATATATATTTGTGTGTGTGTGTGTGTGTGTATGTAACTGCGTTTTGCGACAAGCTTCAACAGCGGCATCACGGGTTGCATTTTCCTGAGAGCATGGTACAAATAAATTTATTAGCGAATGTAGCACATTTTGTCTATATACCAGGCACAGAACCGTTGTATCCGTTTTTCCGGTATACGGTGCTTTCTAAGTATTTGCGACAAGAGGACCTTTTTGTTCCTCACGGTGTACTGCCCGAAAAACCAACATGTAATGTTCACAAAACGTAACGCCAACGTAATTATATGCGATGTAAGGGAGGCAACCCCTATTATTTTCATGAAATTGGGAAGTTAGAAGGCTGAAATTATTAAATGTTTAAGATCTCAATAATACTTAACACCGCCCAAAGAACTGTAATTTAACTCCCAACAATTTTTTTATATTTTGACAAGATACGATTTTCAAACTCGATTTTCAAGGTCTTATTCCGCCCTTAATAATAACTTTTCTTGAAAGTGTCCTATATAATGTCTACTTAATTTTTATGAGGAATGACCTTGGGCAATTAATTTACTTACACCCTGTATATATATATATATATATATATATATATATATATATATATATATATATATATATATATATATACACCTTTAGCACAAGTGCAAAATGCTCGTACGAGATGATAAATTGTTAAATTAGCTCAGCCATTAAGCGTGTGCACAAGCCAGGAGTTCATCTACTAGTGTGCACTGCTGAAGAGCTGTATGTTAAATAATACTATGCTTCCGCTCTCTGCGAGGTATTACAACTCCGCAAAGGAGATACGCGAGTCCTAGGTCGCAGCCACTATACCATCGTGGCAACCCCGCCTGTGCTAGTTGACTGGCACTTATAGTCGCCTTCTGGCTGGTGCGCTCGGGCTTCACACGCTCGACATTGTCACGCTGGCTAGCGGCCGAGAATCACAACTGTAACCTAGAAGCCTGGCCTTAAGAAACGATAGTTGAAAAATAATAAGCAACTTCTACAGGCTTGCAGAAGAAATTACAAATTGCGAGGTAACCGAACACACGAAACGTTTCTTGATGCAAAAATATATTAGAATTTCTCATTATTTAAGAGAAATGAAATCTGAGAGAATATATTAATTCGTATATTTCTCTATCGTTCAGGTTTTGGAGCACTGCACCGTCTGCGCCAGAAAGCCCCATCTTAAGATAATCTTTTAAAATTCTCTCAAAATATTTTAAACTACAGAGACAATGAATAATCATGTAATGAGAAACTATTTACATGACACGCAATGGAATTTTATATGGCATACAACTTATTGCCAACTATAGTGCCATTTGTATGGGTTTTATTTAGTAAATTCTTCAGCAAACTTTTAATAATAGCCGAGGCATTTTAGGCTTAAACACGTAAAAAAAATTGTAAATCTGAAAATTGGTACAAAGCACTTTTTAGTATACAGAACAACATAGTAGTCCCAAATCCTCCTAATCTGGCTTCATTGTTTTTTCTTGCAAAAAGGTCATAAGTAAAATGATATATTCATATTTTAAACATAAATTTAATAACATTTAAAAACATTGTAAATCAGAAGATTGGTACACAACCACTTTTAAGTGTACAGGACAACATACTAAAAGTTCCAAGTCCTCCTAAACCGGCTTCATTGTTTTTTCTTGCAAAAATGTCATTAGTAGCATGTTGCATTCGCATTTTAAACATAAATTATAAAAACTTAAAAACATATTGTAAATCTGAAAATTGGTACACAAGCACTTTTCAGTGTACAGAACAACACACTGAAAAAAAAAACCTTTTTGGTCACCACAAAATATTTTGTTGTGGTGGCTACTAAATATTTTCTTCTCCCAGTAAAGTTTTGCAGTGACTGCAAACAAATTTTATAACTACCACAAAAAACTTTGGTGAGGTCCATATTGACAAAAAATTTTGTGGTCACCACAAAATAGTTTATTCTGTGCAAACTAAAAGTCCCAAGTCCCACTAAGCCGGCTTCATTGTTTTTTCTTGCACTTGGAACACTAATCGAATCATACCTTCAATACGTAAAACGGAACTATTCAACAGCAGCTATTGTTGTTTTTTATGGCTACAACGTAATTCTGTCTTCAAAAAAAGAGGAGCAAAAACGTCGTGCAGTAAGTAAGAAAGCTCCTGACATTGCCCTTACGTCAAACACAATTGTAACAGTTTCACAATTAGACTTTCTTTCCAGTGAGAACAATAAGACAAGGCTTGTCAACATGCTCTCATTGGTATTCCAGAGTGCAGGACTAAAGGTACAGCAGACAGTAGCAGACGCTGATACATTGACTGTCCGAACAACAGTAGAGGAAGCAACTGGAGGTTGGGAAGTCACAGTTGTGGCTACTGACACGGATATTCTCATAACGCTGCTAGCCCAAGCACAAGAAAGTTTAAATATAAATGTACTGAATCCAGGATCAAATGTACACAAGGTGGGTGAAGTTCAGATAAATACAGGTGTGAAGACTGCTCTTTATCCATGCAGTCACAGGTTGTGACACAACCTCAGCTGTTTTCTGCAAGAGAAAAAAGAATGCACGGAATGCTTGACAAACGCAATGTTCAAACCATCGCAGAAGTTTTCAGCAATCCTTCAGCAGACAAAGGCCAAATCACAACTGCTGGTGAACAGTTCTTTATCCAACTGTACACTAACGAAAATTTCACGAGCTTGTATGAACTCCGTAGTGTATGTTTGCCCGTTCTCTTGCAAGGCAGGCAGTCACTGCCTCCTTTGAACTTGCAGGCATTCCACCTACCAGTGCAGATAGCCAGCAGCACAGCTTCATAACATGTCTACAGGTAAGTTGTAGTGTAATTATATGGACATTCTTTACCTTAATTTATAACAGTGCTCTAACTAGATGTTTGATTATATTCTTCAGGTTCAAGAATGGCTTGATAACCCACTTTGTCTAACCTATTGTGGATGTATGGTGTCAGGTCAACAGATGCATCTTATATGCCACGCGCACCAAACACGTTACAACTTATTTCCTGTGCTTGTAAAGTAGATTGTGGCAAACGCTGCTCTTGCTGTACTGCTGGCCTGAGTTGCTCCATAATGCGTGCCCACTGCAGGGACAGAAGTTGATACAATATACTAAACACTGAAGTTGATGTAGATACTCCAGATGATCCAGATACAATATAACTGCTGCAAAGGATAAACCTACGAAAACGTTTACGAAGAACCCCTCGTTTTTATCACTGTCACATCACATTTTACATGTGACCCACAGCTTTAAATGTTTGCAATGTGCTTGTGCTACGATTTAACTTCAATCCATTTTGTCATCTGAAATACATGGCGTGAAGATTTTGTTTGTACAAGTTATGGCTTTTCTTCATTCCACAGGTTTACGTCACCTTAGTAGTTGTATGCTTAAATGTTACGTAAGGTTATTAAAATTCATGTTTAAAATGTGAATATCACATGTTACTTAAGAAAAAACAACGAAGCCGGCTTAGGAGGACTTGGGACTTTTAGTATGTTGTTCTGTACACTAAATAGTGCTTGTATACCAATTTTCAGATTTACAATGTTTGTTTTAAGGTTATTTAAAAATTTATGTTTAAAATGTGAATATAAAATATTACTTATGACCTTTTTGCAAGAAAAACAATGAAGCCCGCATAGGAAGACTTGCAACTTTTAGTACGCTGTTGAGTACACTTGATAGAATACTCGCACCAAATTTCAGATTTACAAAATTGTTTTTACAGGTTTTCATAAAATTTTGCTTAAAATGCTTGGGCTATAATTTCTATTTCAGCATGTAGGCCTACGTTTGTATAGGCTAATGAAAGGACGAAACCAGCAGAACTTGACCATAGTGACTCTTCGTGATTTTACTAAGCTTATTTTGTGACTGCTCAGCTGTACGATGTGAAACCTGTGATGAAGCTGATAAACATTAACACCTCTTACTTAATATCTGGTATGTGTATTTCCATTCAGCACTCCATTCTTCTACTTCTTTTCTTTGTCAGTCTATTAATAATCATGTTTTGGCAGTCTTTGCAGTTGCCATCTTCAGGTGTCCTGGTGGCCGGCCAACTAATTGGTGCGATTTTATTTATCTGAGGATCCCCCATATACCACAACGTATTGTGTAAACCGGCTCTGTCAAATGGGTATTCCGGCATGCATAAACCCCTAAACGATGGACAGGATACGGATTTGAGGGTATCTCAAGAAAGAGCCTCGTACACCTAAGTTGCGTTTCAACAAAGGAAAATAAGGTTTGCATGCGGCATAGCGTGGTTGACTATACGTAGGAATCCTGGTTTTTCGCGAGAATAATTTTACCCCACTTTGTTTCAGTGCCTTACGTGCACATCTGCAGTTCTGCTTCGTGGTCAGTGATTGGATATTTTAACTCTCTCAAGCCTTGGGATTCTACCGGAAAATCACAGCCGTGAGGTGTTGCAAAGACTTTATTGTAATTGGCTCAGATAAATGATATAGGCTACGGCTCTTCATATAGACACGCTGCCAATAATCATGAAGCAGAATTGCAGATGTGCACGTAGGGCACTGAAACAAAGTGGGGCAAATTTTTTTTCGCGAAAATCCATGGTCCCTAACTAGAGGCCATGGCCACGTTTACAACCTTGACTGCACCTCAAATGTAGCAAAACCAGCACAGATAGAATAACGTGCTGGGAAAAGCAGTGCGACAGACGGGCAAGAGTAAAGATCTTCGTTGTCAAATTATATTATTGAATTAGTAAGGGCTTGACTAAATTTTTCTATGTCGATATGTTAGGAAAGATGAGCAGTGGCTTGAACAAATAAGAGGAGGAAGCTCAGCGCGCCTGTTTCACCAGTAGGGCCTGAGCGCCTCTGTCGACAACAAGTCGACTGAAACCAGTTTCTTTATCCTCTTCCTAAGCTGCTGAATTATTATTTGCGTCCCTTTAGGTGCTCTTATATTCAAGTTGTTATTTTGCTGCCAGATCGACCTATATAAATTGTCACACGAGACCTTTCTGACACTCCAGCGTATTCTTTAGTGGATTTTTGACTTTTTGAAAAACCAACGATATAAATGCCTGTCAATTCTATATACTTCATTATAGTATATACACAAAATACTTCTTTAATGAAACTTTTACCGCTTCTATAACATTTTTTTTACCACTTTTAACCTCATACATGAAGTTTAGTGTTATCTCTGAAAATGCCTCCTGTTTGCATTACCTAACTATATAAGTTTTAATACAACTCTTCAGTTTACTAATTAGTGTATATATCGCATCGCTATTTGTAGACCTGGAATTCAGCACTAATATGCTCTATATGTTTGCTCAGTACATTCTACTGCTTGGGATGACAGTACCATAACGCCTAAAACGCAGTGTTCTAAAACTCTTTAATTTGTGTGGTAAAAAAGAACGAAATTTTGAAACATATTTCGTGGATGACAATACATTTCGATCCAGATATGAAAACGAATTATGTTGCTCCCAGCAATGCTTACGTTATGTAGTTATAAAATTACTATTGCAACCGAAAATACTTTGAAATTATTATTTTTCTCTGTAAACTGAATTTCTTTAATCTAATCGGAAGTAAGATTGCCTATGAGTAATATTTAACAACACAAATATTTATTTAAGAAAATCACTGCGAAATTACAAAATGATTATCTAAAATGTGGAAATAAAAAATAAGTACGAAATAATATTTTTAATGTTTAAATAAAAACGATTTGCGAAATGGTTATTTTAAATTTTAAAATAAAATAAGAATTACGAAACGATTATTTCAAATTTTAAAATGAAATATGCATCACCACGTTATTACAAAGAACTAAAAAACAGAAACAATTCACATGCATAATGTACGGGGAAATGTTCTTTCTAACAATTCTAAGTCAGTTTTCGTTGCTCGAAATGTCATCTGTATCGAACATTGTCCAATGGACTCATTTCATAGCACTTGCTGCAAACAAATAGAGTCTTATAAATTTCGCAGGTGAGGAAACTCAAAGCAGCACTATTACATCGGGCATCTGAATAAGACGAAATTGAAGAGGGTCTTCCACAGGAAGAGTGGAGCATTTAATAAGAGTCAAATATCGCATAACTGCAATGAAACTATAAACAGGCGGACATAATAATGATAGTGTTGATTGGAAGAGAGGTAACTGAATAATCATGATTACTCATCGTTTGTATTTTGCTACGATGATTCTAATGTTTTGGTTATACTAGTGTATCACAATATATCTTCCAATGTATGGATAATAATGAGTAATTTTTCAAGACAGATGTCAGTACACAGAATTGTATCAGCAATGCCTGGAAATATGAGGTCATCCTTGTCGTAATTTCACAGTTTGAGTGGACGTGATACTGCACTGCACGGCTGTTTGATGGCTATGGAAAACATTAGCTTGGAAGATTTTGTAGAGCAAGCAGGATTAATATCCACTTTAGAGAAAAAAGTCTGCTAGACGAAGATAAACCATAATCTGCTAGAAGAAAATAATTTACTACATGTAAGTGTGAATTTTTTTTTCAAGGGAAAGATTTTCATGCCTCATTTAAGCCGAAACAAATATGAAAAACTTGTTTGGAGAAGTGCCCTTCAATAAAATTCAGGTTTGCCTTCGCCAGTTTAATATAGGTGGAAACTTGACGTTTCTCTATACGTTCCGATGATAAAAACAATTCAATCCTTCCCAGAAGAATTAATCAGGTCATCACGTTCCTTGTGCACTTCGCAATGTCTCAATGTATGATGCTCTTGTAAATCAGTGAGGCTTCTCTGCTTTCCCGTTGTAAATATTATGGAAAACAGGGCTTAAACGAGTACAGTTCACAAAGGTAAAGACCAAATATCTGATAGAGATGGCAATTAGAGCAAGGAAAACTGACTTTTAAATGTTAAAAAGAATGTTCGCCATCTGCATTATGCAAGTTAGGGGCGTCTGTTTTATTCCTATGTAATAAAATTGTGAAAGTACTTTTATTTACAAACTTAAAATAATAACTTTGTTATTTTACGTATTTTTTATCTTGATCAAAATGCCTTGCCACTCACAAACCGTATTTAAAAATTTCTTTATTTTAACCACATTGTGCGTTAGAAATTACTAATAATTTTTATTCCCATTTTTAAATTAGTCCTGAACCCATGTTCGTCTTCAGTTTCATCACATTGCGTGGTTAGACACACACGTAGCATACACGTATTTGTGTTAAGTTCAGGACAATTTGTTATTTTGGCCCACATGATATACATTATGCGAAGATATACTTAAATGTTATCAAAGTCATCACTCTTAAATCTATGCAATACTTATTTTTAACAAATTTATTCACCTATAAACTTGGCAATCACCTTTGATCCTCGTTATCGGAAATCGGTTAAGCGTAAGGGGAAAAAAGTGAATGTAATAAGAATCCATCTGCTATAATAAACATTTGAAACTCATAATCGCGGAACTAGGGAAATAACATTTATATTAATCTACCAAATGTTCTTGTATTTTATTACATAAAAATATTACAGCCATACCATACACAATTGTTTGTATTTTCAATAATGATACATAAGAAAGCTATAGTATGTAAAAAATTGAAATCGCATCACTAGAAGGCGCTATATGGTCCACATTAGAAGTGCATGGCCGCTATACTTAATCCAATTCGGCGGTAAACCCGTCAGGTTTGCGAAGTTGGCATAGTCACTTTTTTAATTCACTAATGTGTGCTATTTAAAAAAAAAATAGTACATTGACACTTGCGGCCGAGATATTCCTACGAGATTCATATCTGGACATAATTTTCGTTAAATGTCGCCCCACTATTGGCCTAAAATTCAGCACTAATAAGTTATGTATGTTTGCTCAGTATTTTATTTTTCTCCGCCTGACACCGCCATAGCGCCTGAGAAGGTTAATGACGTACGCCGCTGTCAATTCTCTGTTGCAGCTTGAGATGTAGACCTACAGATGATTCGGGATAAAGTGAGCACTCAATAAAGCCCTGATTAATTTCTATTTTCTGCCAGTTTATATCTTTGCGCCGCTTGTAAACATAAACAATACACCGTGCTTTAATTTACATAGTCTTTTACAATGTTTACATCTACATTACACTGGTCTGGAAATGTCAGTAACAATATCTACTCATTAAAATACACGGGTTTTGAATAAAATGTTATAACCAATAGTAATCTTAGTTCTAAATACCTGCGAGTTAACGTCTTTTAATACCGGTTTCTGTGCATCGACTCTAATTTATACCACCCGCACTATTGCCATTACGAAACTCGTCAATATGTACACATTAAAATCGAATTTGTAACTCAAACCACCACTTTAAAAAACACGACATAATGAAACGCGCAATTTAAGCATTCAAATTCCGTTCCATTAAACTGCCATTAACGACGACGCACTCACAAAAGCAACATATTTTCTTAGTGTGTAAAACAACAAAAAATTGCTGTTTCTAAATCAAGATACTCTTATGGGCGATCGTAACACAGAAAACTTACAGATTACCAAAGAGAAAACAGTCATTTCTAATACTTTGAAATGTGTTTTATGAGAAACCCGTATTTATTACACAACGAACAAAAACAACGCTCCCAAGCTGAGCAGCGAAAACCTAACTCTGATGCCACTTGTCAGAGGAATTTTGAACTACGTCAGCAGCGCGGAGCACTAGACGCAATTCACTAGCGACTGTTGAAGTTGAAAGGCCCGGATGCATCACTTTCTGCTGGCGCTAATTAAGTAAAACTATACAATCAGTAGGTATATAAAAATAACATAAATAAATAGTGTAAACTGTATTAAACACGGACAGATCGATTCCATTTGAAGTTCTTTCATTAATTTTGTATTTCAATATAAAAGACATGGAATTGCGTGCGATAATTCGCTGCCAACTGTACAAGCAATAATGTAAATGTTGCCAATGTTGAATTCTATGCAGCAACGGAGAGTGATTTTTTCCAAAGATTGAATCTTTAGTGCTCACTTTATTCCGAATGACCTATATATGTTATTTGTTCTACATATCTGGTCCATTTCCTCACACAACCACTTAGTCAATCATTAGTTCCTTCCCTCTTGACGCAAGTGTTAACTTGTCACAAACTACACTTATTACCGTGCTATAATTCGGCATGAGTTGTACAAACGAATGGTTATATGTTGTTGCTGCATAGCACCACGGGTAATAAGCTGCTTCCTGGTCATGAACTCTACACTCAAGAGACGAGATGACATGTTGGAGCCGAAGTTTTCAGCTCGTAGTCACCCACAAGACGTGCTGCGTAGTTTCCGACAGCCACATTACACCCTGCAACTGCCAGTTTCCCCACTTTACCACTAGATGTTTTAACACTTCCGTGCTGCGTATCAACATACGTCACCGTCCCACGGCTGGTCAAGCGACAGTCCAGCTTGGATATGGGGAGGAGGGGGAAAGCAGTAGCAGGAGAAGAGCCGGGAAGGGGGTAGGGGGCAGAGTGGACTGGAAACTCAAAATTCTCGCAGCGCAGTGGCGGGGCAAGTCCCCTAGGGCCCTCCACGGCGGCGGACTCCAGAAATATTGCCGGCGTGCGAGCAAGGGGGTGGCAGGACGCTCCTAGGGGACACGCCGCGCAAGAAATTGTTACATTTCACTCCCACCCTCCATCCCCCGCCACTGCCACTCCACCAACCCAGCCTGGCGTTCCCAAAGTCCCAACACTTGTCTGTAATATTTTCCATAAATCATCAGTTTCTCTTCCCCTTCGCGCCGTACTTTTCCGTGCCGGACCCGACAATCTCCCTCGTCTGGTTCTTACGTCTCTTCCACCCTCCTTCGCTCGTCCTCCCCGCGTCTTGCGCCAAGGCTACACGGAATGAATTATTATGACGCGCCTGATGGGCACGTGAGCACGTGTGCAGACGCCACTGCGTGGGAAGACAGGCCGCGACCAACTACAGACTTTGAGGAGGCAGGAGAAGTTGGAGAATTTGACACTTCTCCTTCTTCTGCCGTCTACCCTCTTCCTGCACGATCGTGAGCCATGGTCGCGGTACAAATAGAAAAGTGATTGAGGATATCTGCCCCACGTCCCTTGCCAAGGCCTTACGAGGAAGTGAGAGAGCTGGAATAAAGAAAGTTTTCGGAAAGTGTTCGGCGGCTCGTATAAAAGGCGGAAGGGGCGAAATACGGGCAGGGCGCGAGAGGAATAAAAAAGGAAAAGGAAGAGAAAGTTTTCTTGTCTTGACCAGCCAAAGTTGTAACCATCGCCAATTCTCCTATCGCCCGAACAAGCAGGGAAGGTGCGGCTTCAACAAGCTACGAGAAACGACCGTTTTTTTTTCTCTCCCGCCACCCTGCTGCTGGCCGTAGTAGTCGGCACTTGTGGAGGGAGAGTTGGCAAGACTGGGCAAAGGGGGAGGTTGGCAGGAGACAAACGCTGCTGCACTCACCCCCGTAAGTCGTGAGATGCGGCAGATACAAATGGCTTCTCCTCATATATTCCACGTTTCATTTTTCACCTGCGCAACCTCCTGCCGTCAGTCGCCATCCAATTATTTTCTCTCGCTGCACCCCTCAGCACGGCGACTTTCTCCCTGCACCCTTCGTCGCTATAAGGGTGATAGCTATATACGCTAACATCTCGATCTGTGCTTGCTTCACTTTCTTGGTACAGCATTTGTCCTCACGTGACACTATCACAACCTTGGACAGCTGTAGCACCGTGTGAAACCACTGTTATCAAATTTAATTAAATGAGCTCTAAATTTATCTCCAGTATAACAATAATGTGTTTGACGGAATTTTGGTTAAGGTAGCCACCTGGGTGGACACATTTTGCATGTCCGAGGGTTTAAAGTACTAAAACGACAAATACTGAAATGACGAGGAAGTGAGATGAAAAGTTGTGACATTAAGAGACGACGGGATGATGAGGCAGCAAGACTATTAGAATTTAAGATTTTTTAGACTATCAAAGAATTAGACTACACAAGAGCCGATGATACGAAATATAATTATGAATTTGACTTGGATAAAGATTTGAAAAGATAAGGTGAAAACTGTAACATTTTGATAAGACTGGTTATGGATATTGGTGTAGATTACGTACAGTTATAAAACGAAATGATACGCTTCGCGTCGTGTATACATATTATACAACTTTAAACCGACTTAAAAAAATGGAGGAGGTTATCAATTCAGTTGTATTTTTAATGTAATATACGATTACTGTTATTTTTGAAGTCGGTGCCAACCAAGCTTTTGAGAAATGTTTCGAAATTTCGTAAAATTGACAAAATATATTTAAAGTTTTGTTAATTCGATAATGTAGCAATACCTAATTGAATCAATTTAAAATGAACATATCTACCTATAGCGACACCATAGTTAAAAATAAACCTAAATTAACTTATTTACAAAAATAAACAAAACAGGGACTTAAAGCGACACGTCGGAAATCTATTGACAAATCACCACAGATGATGTGTAAAACAAATCTAAATACCTTAAGGCGATTCTAAGCATCAAGAAACCACAATCGAGTACAATTAGCGAAAACTTATAGCACACAAGAGCATAGAAAATTTAGATATCGGACACAACTGTCAACAACGTCTGCCCTCGTTCGTCTGCCCGCATTCGGGTCGCTCACTCAAGATTCTCCCCTCCCAGCCCCGCCGTATACACCAGCCGCTGAGCCCTGTGCTGCTCAACACCGCGCGGCTGCTGCCTTAGTGTTGCTTAAGGAAATACTTATTTATGGTCAACGTTAAATTTCGTTAAATTATATGTGTACCTACGCTACTTCGTTACACGTTTGTTAACATTGGCTGGCACTGACTACAAAGATAACAGTAATCGTATATTACTTTCCTAATAAATTGAATTTATTCTAAGTAGTCTAAAAATAACGTAATTATTTTTTACTATCAACTGCGTTTTTTAGAGTAATTTTTTTTAAGTCTGTGTTATTTTTGGTTCAATTTTTTATCGTATTTGTTTCGTTTAATAACAGTTTCATAATTTATTTTAACACCATTTTATATCAGCTTCATTTATATGTTTGAATGAAATGGAAACTTACACCATATATCCATATATACTCTCTGTTCAGTAACACAAACCATCATACAATTTATATGAACTAAAACATTCTGACCAAACAAATATAACCGTAACGGCTGTATATGATTGCAATATACCTATTAGTAACCCTGTCATCCCGTTTTATTTTACTTTGCCGTTTAGTGATACGAACATGTCAGCCATATTTCTACCCACTACAAGTTACAAACATCTACACATCCACAATAGCCGACCTGGCATTCAATAGCGTCATATAACTGACGAATTCAGACACAAGGGCAAATAATATATATTATTATTATTTAAAATCAAGACAGCATTTGTTAATCGTATATTGTGAAGCACGCTGAAAGTTTCGTCTTGCTCAAATACATGCATAAACACGAAATGTTGAGGTCACAACCAAAAATTCATACTATGCTTGGCCAGTTTCCATATACACAAGCAGATGAAAAATAAAGGAACACAAACCCTAGGAGCGGCAACATCGCACTGTAGTGTTAGCGCAACAAAGTTTCTGCGTCTACATGGACGTGAACAAGCGCGCTGAAGTTGCTGAAGAAGTTCTCTGTCAGCGGCAGAAGGTAGAGTGTGAACCACTCCTCCACGGCATACTATTGCAACAGCCGTGTTCTTGCCGGCAGAAACAAAAGGGTGGAGCAGGGACAAGCAGAGCCGAGCAAGAACGCGAGCGACCTAAACGTGTCATTTACATGTAAACAAAATCCTCGGCTGGAGAGAAAGAGAGACCAGAGGCGCGAGAGGCGAGATTAACTTTTTGAATTCCGTTAGAGGGAACAAGAGAAACTGGTAGGCTTCTCGCTTTCTTCGCCAACCACTCCTCGCGCTATCTCTTATTCATTACGAACAATCTCTTCCTCCAGCACGCTTCCTTCCTTCCTTCCCCTTGAACTCTCACCCCTAGCTGCACCTGCCGCGGCCGCTGCTTTTATCTCGCAAAGCATTTCCTCATCTCGATGCCTCAATTGCGGCCGGGACCCAGTGGCTCGCCAAATTCACTCATGGAACATACATTTTGTATGAAGACTCGCGGCCTTTTCTACCTCTCTTTCTGACCTGACCTCTGCCCATACCACACTCCCCCCAGACAATGCACTTTTCTTGTGCCAGACAAGCCTACCATACTTCTCTCTCCGTGAGCACCATGCTTCACAAATCCAAGGCCTGCTCTTCGGCCGCACTCAGATTCCTTGTTCTTTACATTGAAAATATAGTTATCTCATGACGAAAATCACGTGGACTTAGAACCTCTTCCTTTGGAAATAACTAGGAGAGGGGAGGTTTACCTAAATCACGTAGACCAAGGTGAATCCATAAAAGGAAAGCGTTCCATTTACTGCTGACAGCAGCTGAGGTTGTTGACGAGCGTTGCTTTACATGTTGGAGCTGCTGACCAGCAACAGACAAATGGTGTAATGGCATCTGGATTGGAGGCTAAATTACGCGTTACTTTCTGCTGGATCTACTTGCGTGCAGGAATGTCTGGCAGTCTTAGTAAAATCATCTTTCTGAGATATGTTCGACATGATGAGGAACCAAACCATGAAATTATAATGTTGTAGTTAAGTGGCTACGAATTCAGTAGTGCAAAACAAATGTGAAATTAGCTATGCGATGGGAAGTAACTGTAATTTTTTTTAAATTCAGGTGGCTGGCAACCCTAATATTATTTTGGTATTGTGTGGTTAAAGAAACTTTATTTAGAATTCAAAAAAATTTTCAATTATAATTTAAGCATTTCCATGTATAACAAAGCTTGTTAACATGTTTAAATAGAGTCGTCAGTATTTAATATTGCAGCCTGATAACCGTTCCAATTGAGTTCAACTACTGTGGTAGTCAAATATTGATGACGTTCCGTGAGGGTTCCTTTTCTACTATTGCTGGCCAGTAATCACATCAGCAAATTGATATAACAAACCAGTCAGTCCTTAAATAATTGATTAATTTTAATGTTCAAAGTAAATGCAGTAAATTGTATTAGAATAGTCGTAGAGAACCCGTTGAATATTCGCTGTATTCAGAATCATTTGCTTAATCTTACTCAATCACAATAATTTGTTTTATGTTGTTCATATTCAATTTGGTTTTGCATACTATCGAGATGCGAGAGGTGTGAGAGAAATTTTGAATTGTTTCACGGTAATTTAACCCTCCATGCTGCGGAGAAGAGAGAAAGCTGTAAATATGACATGTAAGCTGGCCCGAGACCTTGAACTGGTGTGGGAAACAGAACTCACAGGCTAAAAAAGGTCAGCGCAGGTGCGTGGCTTCACCTTCCCTCTGCAGTGAAATTTAATCTTAACTTAATTATTAGTCAACATAATCGCCCAAATTTTGTATTTAAGTTCGAGTATATGTTAATGTCAACCTGTCTTAATTTTGAAAATAAATATTAAACCGATATGGAGGAAAGGCCGGGTTTAGTTTTGGCAGTCGCCCACAGAGACAGCGATTGGTTGGGAGTGTACGGGGGGAGTTTTTAGAGAGAGAGAGCGCGCGCTTGGAAAGCGTCAGTTAGGGAGTTTAAGGGGGACTCTCGTCGTGACCACCAGGAGGTGTGTTCGTGCCCGGGTTTGGCGCGGGTATTCGCGGTAGTCTGCGGAGTTATTGGGACCCTTGCTGTGACCATCACGAGAGGTGGACGAGCCCCGGAGCCACGATGGGTGTTGATGTACCCACGGTTGCCGCGATCGCAGGCGTGGTTGGCCGCGAATTTCGGGCGCGTCTATATTTTAAGATTCGTTTCTTGTCACCGAGGGTGGACGTTCGTGGGTCGCCATTTATTTCAGACGCGGCGGTGTGCGGTTGTTTCATAGAGGATAGAAAGCGTGAGTTTCATAATTATAAAGCACCTAGAATATCTCGTGTGACTGACCGACTGAATTCAGAATATCTAAAGGATCCAAAAAATGAAGAAATCCCAGTGTGATTATTTAGTATTAGTAGCACCTACCATAAAAACTGGAACATTTATCAAAATTTTATAAAAATTACTCTCCAAATAAACCGAAGAAGTTTACATAGAATGTGCCTATATAGCATATATGAGGTAATCACACTTATATTTCCAGCTTCTTATCGCAGCTATTTGCCGTCTTTTATAAGGAAGGATGTTAATGTTTGCACAGTTTCACGACAAAATTGAAGGAATTTCGTCATACGTTTATTAACAGGTACCCAAAAGTAAAGCTCCAGAGAAAATAAAAGTAGGCTCTATTAATAGAGACGAAACAGTAAAATTATTTACTTAAACTATATCAGGAGCGAAAATTTATCCTGAATATTGTAACCAATCAGATTTTACCACAGCAGTTATTTTTCACAAAAACTTGTACGCTTCGTCACTACGATTTAAATCAGATTTCATTGTCCATAATTTCTTATCTATTTGTAAGATGCAGTAAAGATCTTATTAAATGTGTAAGGGCAAAGAAAACAGAAAATATTAACTTAGCCGAGGACATGAATTGAAGTTAAGTAAATTTAAAAACATGAAAACAAGGATAGTTTAATATATGCGAACGGAAGTCACTATATTTTACAGTTAAATACTTATTGTAAAACGCAGGCATTTTTCTGGAGAATCGAGTAAATAAGTATTACTTTTTGTTAAAATGTAATATAAAAAACAGTGATAACTAACTTAGAACTCCAAGAAAAATGGCATGTCACCATAACAAATGACAAGTTAACTGTGACAGAAAGTTGTTGCCATGTATCACAATATCGTCGAATTTACGTTTTTTTTTTATTAACACACATTAGAAAATAGCAGTTTATCTGTACAATGATTCGGTAGCCGTGTATTATTATTGAAGCTTTGTGCTTAGTGAACGAATTATTGTACGTAATGTGAACCCAAGGGAACACTAGTTCCGTCGGAAAGGATCCATGCGGAATAAAGGTCAGTTTATGCCTGGTTGTAATTGCTGCTTGAATCTCGGGAGTTTTCGTAAATAGTCATTAGATGACCTTGAAGTGGCTGGGAGCACGTGAGGACGCTACATTATCGTATAATAGTTTGTAATACTCACCTCATATGCCCTGTATTCCAGCCACTGGCTGTTTGTATGAACTTTTCCTTGTAAACTGTGCGTTCTAGCAACTTGCAACAATAGTACTGTTTAATTTTGGTTGATAGCCGCATTATCATTTATCTTTGGCACAATTTTTTATGTTGATTTTTGTTGTGTACTCTAAGTCAGTTGAGTAATAAAAATAACATTGAAGGCAAACTACACACAAGAACTTTTATGTTGCTTAGGATATGCTGCTTATAAAGTCAACATGAAAGAGAAAGATCACCCCTGTTATTTTCATGAAGAGGATAGTTTTAAAAGGCGATTTCTTGATGAGTTGAAGATCTTAATAACACTAATGTACTGTATTTTGCCAAAATGCAAGATTCATATTCGATTTTCTAGGGTGAATTTTCACATTTTCAAATTGCGCATGGCAAAACTTTCGTTGTGTAATTTTTCCTCATTTTTGATAAGGAATCCCCTCCCTATGATACATGTATGTACTGCAGTTTCGCTAATATTGCATGTCTGAGGTATCATTTTGTTAAATTTTTATCAAACTTAGTTCATATGTACTATTTAAGACTGCTTTGCACAGAAAAATTCGTAATTTTATAATTGTCTAACTAACACATAGGCCCTAACATTAATAGTAATTTCCCACAAACAAAATATTTTTCGATCTCAAATTTTCGTACAAGCGCATGTCAAAATAGAGATTTGATTTTTTCGCTACTTACTGTAAGTAAAAACTATTCAAAAGATACTAATGAAATAATTTAGAGTGAAAGTAAATGTATTAACTTACAGAATAACATCTTCGTAATGCCACGTTAAAACAGTTTTCAGTTTGTAAAAACGATTTAATATATCAATATTATATAACATCTTTGAGTACTTGTATACAAAAATATTACATTAAATAACAAAAGTATCATTCTCTAGCTTAATAAATTTACTTTACTCAAAATTAATTTCATTCGAATTGTTATTATAGTTTTTACTTTTGGTAAGTAGGGAAAATAGTCAAATCGCTACTTTGACATGTGTCTGCACGAAAACTATGAAACCAAAAACTATTTTATTTGTAGGAAATTAATATAAATGTAAATTGTAATAGTTGAACTGGCTTTGGAACAATGATGAAATTCTAATTTTTGGTGCGCAGATTGCCCTTGATTAGGTGACTCGATTGTTACGTTATATGTTCATACCGTATTCGTACATTCAAAATATCTGCTAGCAGAACAATTTTCGATCACATAAAATACTGACGGAACCGTTTTTTCAAGTTTCATTTAACTCGGTTCACATTTAAATTAAGTAATGTTACTTGAATTTTACCCCCCCCCCTTTTTTTTTCTTTCCATGTTCTTTCTTTCAAAACGACAGCCATCTTAACATTTTTGTAATTTGTTGTATCAGAGGTATAGTTCTTCAGAAGTTTATATAATTCTATACTTATGGTATTTAGTTGAGTAACTTGCATTTTATGTATTTTAGTAATTTTAGATTCATATGGCAATTTGAACATTTGTTGACTACATACGATACATAAAGAAACTAATGAATCAGAATTTTATATAACTCGACATACATGTAGCATCTAGCACAGCGACAGGAGTTTCATTTATTTTGTTCTTACTGTTATCAGTTTTTGAATGGTGTCCTTTTCATCTATTGTTATTAAACGAGAAATATGCAACGAAATCTTTGTAATTTTTTTGTATTCAGTACCCAATTAATTAACGTCAATTTAATGTTATGTTTTCATGCCGCCTTTAATAAAGTGTCTTCTAATTTGAAAGGTTATATGCTTATAAATAAAAAAAAAATTATAATAAACGTATTTCGAGAATCATTGGAACTATTATAAGAAAATTTCATTTTATAATTATGATATAAAATTTGGTTTAATAGTCGTATTTGTTGTTTGTGTACCTTGTAAGAAAATAGCATCAAAATCTTAATTAGATATTATTTCGTAGTTACAATTTCACTTAACTAGTTTTACCGCTTTCGGTTAATTTGCATCTGCATTTAGAAAGTGGTCTCATTATTTATTCTAGTAATTTCTTGTTTTGTTTACGATTCCAAATTAAAACCTTACAAACGAATATATTTCTGTGTTAGCATCTTAAGGGTTGCTAAAACATATATTTTTCCTTTATCAGTGATTTAATAGACATTAAAAAAAATATTTCGGTTCATTTTAATAGGTGTTCTTTTGTACCATGTTACTCAGTACAAATAGAGTAAGAAGGTAGATGTAGAACGTCGTATTGCTCGAGTTAGTAATAATTATAATTATAGTGTCAGGCGGAATTACTAAGAAGTTAAAACTACAGCAACCACTGTATTTACATTTTCTTCAAATTTGTACAACTGCTGTACAATATAGTTTTTATTGGTTACAATATATCCACTTTTGCTCAAAATAAAGTCCTGTGTGCTGGAATACAAACTATAAAACTTTAATCTTACCACGCATATTACCAATTTCTTCTATTACTCGTTCTGTCTTCTGTGGTTTTGTTAATTATCTTAAACGAAATGAAAAATATCTCAAAATATTCACGAAAGTGTATCGCGATAAATCAGCAGTTACATTTATAACATTGTCTTTCCCACAGTATAACTGCAGATGTAGTACTATCCACGTCAGCTTTTTAAGTGCGAATAAAAATGTTGTGAATGTGCCGGAGTTGGTTGGCTCTTGCGTGCAGTCTATATCAATTCGGGGCGAGAAGTCTAGCTGGTCTGAGAGTGTACTAGGGAAGGGGGAGGGGGAAGGAGGTGCGCGGGCGAACAAACCACCAATTTCCTTACGCCCCTCGCTGGCTTTCCCACTGCCGCAATTTATACAACTGTTAAAGGAAGCCGCCTCTCCTAACCGTTCCATCCGATATTTATAAAGTTTCAAATTACGCGTGAGAGCGGCTGAAGCGGAAAATGCAGGGGGGTAGGGGTGGGGTGGTAAAGCGGGAGGGGGAAAGGGAGTTGTGGCTGCGGGCGGCGGGCGCGGCGATTGGAACATCTGCATATTTCAGGAGTTTTCAGTCCTGAAGCTGGTCACTAGCGGTAAACAAACACGATACTGCTTCGGCATGCGTCGTGTTATTTCATACAACAGCTTATACTGACTGCGAGAGTCTTGAATACAATTTCGAGATTTGACGTTATTAAAACACATTTACTCTCATTTCAAAACTTTTGCTGCGTGCTTAAATTTGTCCATTTTCTGTGCCAAGAAAAGTAATATGTTTAACCATTTTTCAAAGTAATTTTTAATGTTTCAAGATGTTTCCGTTGTATAGGCAGGGAATGATATGACCGATGGTCGATATTATCATTGCACATTTTCCATGCATTTATAATTTTTGTTTATTTTTTTAATGTTTGTACCCTCTACAAGCCTGACTCCACATATAACTTTGCATAGCAGTGGAAAAGAGCCAAATATTAAATACGTACTTAGTATGTAATACGGAAAGTATGGGAGGCAGACACGTGGCAGCACTGTATCAACATGGCGAGCAGTCAAAGTGACCTACGTTGTACGTAGCAACAGCTCATGTTGAGATGTGTTGTTTGTTGCAGATGGTCGACTTTGATTTCTTCATTTTCATATTTTGAGAATTTTTGTAAGGTTAGTAAGTAGCTAGTGTAAACAACTGTTGTCAAATATTGTGTTATTAGTGCCAGAGTTGAACGTATTAATAATGTTATGTTATAAAATATTGGTTCACTTGGTGTGAGAATTACCATAGTTTATAATCCAGAATGGCTATGCACCTAATAAGGAATAGTTTGTGTTCTAAATTAGAAATACTGTTCCGTATTTGGTAAAAAGTATCACATTGCTCTAATACAGGTGTCCCATAAGTCTGGTCTCATAGGGCAAATAGAAATTGGTGAAATATGGAATGTTTTAATAGTGTAGTAGTGTAGTAGTGTGTTGGCGTAAGACAACAGCAGTGTATTCACTTTCATGTGTCATTAAAACAGAAAATGCTCAAGTTGATGGTCGCAATGTACTTTGCACATGCGTATGCGATGGTTCAAATTGCTTTGTACACGATGTAACATGGTCAGCGGGATGGAGCGGCATGTAGTAGTAATGTTGTTATCCACAATAACATTTCATTACACTACAACACTATTAAAACATTCCATATTTCACCAATTTCTATTTGCCCTATGAGACCAGACTTACGGGACAGTCTGTATAATTGTTTTTTTTTTCACACAAAACAACATCTGGTCGGAAAAAGTAACGCAGTAAACCAAAACTCAAGAAGTAAAATTCTGGCGGTACAGAACAAGCAATTACGGAAGTGAGTAAAGGTTCAATGGCGTATAGAAAAACAGCAACGGTCTTCAGTGTTTTACGAACGATTTCGTTTCGTATGACGCTGGAAAAGGGATAAATACCTGTAAAAGCCAGTAAATTGACATTAGGCAGGCGTCCCGTGACCTTTCCTTAACCGCGGAAAAATTGTTAGCAGAGCATGCATACACAGTAGGGAAAAAAGTTCTATAGTTTGATACGGCGAGATATCAGGAAGCTCACTTATCAGTTGGCAGTTGTAAACAACGTACCAAATCCGTTCTTCTAAGCAAAATTAAAGTATTGGTCGTAAGTGATTGACTAATTTATTTTGCGTCATTGGAATACTATCGCAATTAAAAAACCAACCTGGACATCATTCAATATAGCTAAGGGATTTAACAATGAGTACATGGCAACATTTATTTACTGCAAACCGAAATGGAAACGAATTACCCTCCAGACAGGGTATTTATTGTAGATGAGACTGGGCTATCTACTGTTCAGTCAAGAGTAGAGCCTGTGGTTGATTGAAAAGGCATAAAGCAGATCGTGTCATTCACTTCTGTAGAAAAATATTCATATGTCACTACAGTAACATTCATAAGTGCATGAGGCAGTGGCGTACCAAGGGTTTTTGGTACCTAGGGCGGCTTCAGTGTAATACCACCTGCATATTTTCATCACAGTAACTTACTATTATGTCAGTTTTCCTCATTTATTAGATTCAGTAACGAGTGTATTCTTTGAAAAAAAAATGTATACAACGCAATGCTACATAAATGAAATATGGCATGTTATTTTACATCAGAGGGAGCCGTGTGACATACATTAACAGAAAATTATATTTAGGACTAATTACTATTACAGATATGAATGATTATGTGATGTAAAGTGGGATAAGTCGAAAAATTGGTTTTAAGTAAATATTTAAAGAAAGTTTGAAGGCACATTGATCAGAATGACATGTACACACTTCATTGTTTCCCTTCTCTTAACCATTAGAATTATATCCTTTAACTCAGACGTAGAACATAACATGTATAAAGTGCACAGATTCTTCACTCTGTTTTCTCGTTAACCAGTTTACAACCATATGAAACGAGTAGTATAGTATAGTTCCTTCTGTTTCAGGAGCCAAGAGCGGGAATCCAGGATCTGTTCAGTATTTGTCTCGTAATCATACGTATTTGGTCTCCCCCCCCCCCCT